>PVKM010011434.1:0-33259 GCA_004027735.1 Carollia perspicillata
TTAGCATTAGGGTTAGTGCTAGGGCAGAGACGATGCCTACGTTTAAGGTTAAGTATACAGTTAGTGTTAGGCTTTGGGCAAGAACTAGGGTTGTGACTAAGGCTTGGATTAGGTTCTGTGTTAGGATTAGCTTTAGGGATCATGTTAGAGCTAATGTTAGACTTAGGTTTAGGTTTAGGTGTAGGGCTATTTTTACGGCTGAGTTTAGGGTTAATGCTAGGGCTAGCATTAGCTTTAGGGTTTGGGTCAAGGCTAGGGTTAGAGTCGGGTTTAGGGTTAGTTTTAGTTCAAGGGTTAGGTTTATCAGAAGGCTTAGGACTAGTTTTGGGTCTAGGGTTAGGACTAGGGCTTGAGTTAAGGCTAGTGTTTAGGGCTAGGTGTAGGGCTAGTTCTAGGGCTATGGCTTGGTTTAGGGCTAGGGCTCATCTAGAATTAATGTTAAGGGATAGTGTTAGGAAGAGGTGTAGAAGTAGTGCCAGGGTTAGTGTTAAGGGTAGGGCTAGCATTAGGGGTATGTTTAGTGTAGGGCTATCTTTAGTGTTAGGGATAAGATTAGGTTTATTGCGAAGGCATGAATTAGTGCTACACTTAAGGCTAGAGTTAGGTTTGGGGTAAGAGCTACTCTTAGAGGTAAGGCTATATGCAGGGCTAGGGCTAGATTTAGGTTTAGGTTTAGGTTTATGGTTAGGGTTAGGGTTAGGGCTAGGCCTAGAACTGGCCAAGGATAGAGTTACGTTTATGGGTATGGCGAGGACTAGGGATTGGGCGAGGGTAAGGTTTAGGGCTATGGTTAAAGCTAGAGGTAGTGTTAGGTTCGGGGCTAGTGTTAACTCTAGGGCTACATCTAGGACTGGAGCTAGGATTATGGTTAGTTTTAGTGTTAGGGCTAGGGTTCGGTTTAAGGTTAGGTTTAGGGAAAGGCCTATGGCTAGGTTTAGTGTTTGCGTTAGGGGTAGGGTTGGGTTTAGCGTTAATGTTAACATTACGGTTTGGATTAGGAATAGTGCTAGAGTTACTGTGGGGTTTGGGTAAAAGTGATACTAGGTATCACTTTTAAGGGTAGGCTTAGTGTTAGGGTTGGGGCTATGTTGAGGATGAGGTTTATGGTTAGGCCTAACGCTAGCATTATGGTTTAGGGCTAGGATTAAGGCTAGGGTTTGTCTAAGGGCTAGGTTTAAGCCTCATACCAGGTTTATAGCTACTGTTAATGTTAGGGTTTGAGTTAGGTTCAGTGCAAGGCCAAGACGTTGGGTTAAGTCTAGGTTTAGGGCTAGGGCTAACGAGAGCATTTGAGCTATGGTTAGTGTTAATTTCAAGGCTAGTTTACAGCTAGGGTTAGTGCTAAGCATCGGGGTAGGTCAGGGTTTCGGTCTACGGGTAGCGGTAAAGTTAGGCTCAAGGTACGCATTAGGGGAAGTACTAGGACTAGGTATAGAGCTTTTATTCAATGTAGGGTTCGGTTTAGTGCTAGCATTGTGTTTGGAGATAGTGTTAGGTCTTGGTATAGGGTTAGTGTTAGGGTTAGGACTATGGGTAGGGCTAGGGCTTCGGTTAGGTTTACGGGTAAGTTTAGGGTTAAGAATTGTGCTAGGGCAAGTTTTAAGGTTAGCGAATGTGTTAGGTTTAGAGCTAGGATTACAGCTAGGTCTGAATCTTGTGTTAGGGTTTGGTTTAGGGTTGAGCTTAGGGTGAGGGTTAGGATTAGGTCTACAGCTAGGTCTTGGGCTAGTGTTAGGACTATGTTAGGTTTGAGGTTAGGGCTATGGTTATGTTTGGGCCAGGGCAAGGTCTATGGTTAGGACTAGGGATTGCTTTAAGTTTAGGATTTCTGTCTGGGCTAAGGTTAGGGCTAGTGTCAAGTTTGGGATTATGGTTAGTGCTAGGGATAGCGTTTGTGCAAGGGTTGAAGTGAGTGCTAGGGCTATGGATACAGTTAGGATTCGCTTTTGGTCTAGAATTAGGGTTAGGGATAGGGTCAGATTAGTTCAAAGAATGGGGATAGAGCTAGGTTAGGGTTAGGGCTAAAGCTAGGTTTAGGGCTATGGTTAGGGCTAGGGTTAGGGTGAAGTCAAGGATAATGGCTAAGGTTAAGTCTAGCGTTAGGGATAGTGTTAGGCCTAGAGTTAGAGCTTGTTGTACAGCCTGGTGTAGGGCTATTTTTATGGTTAAGGTAATGGCTAGGGCTATGGTTAATTCATGTCTAGGGTTGAGTTTAGGGTTAGGGTTATGGTTAGGGTTAGAGGCAAGTTACGGGCTAGGGTTAGGGTTAGGTTTAGGTTTAGGTTTACGGTTAGGGTTAAGGTGAGGTCCAAAGTTAGGGGTAGTGCTTAGTGTTGGTTTTTGTTTAGAGTTCATGTTAGTTCTAGGTTGATGGTTAGGATTAGGACTAGATTGAGGTTTAAGGTTAGGGTTAGCATTAGTGTTAGGGCTAGGGTTAAGGCAGTGGCTATGTTTAGAATTAAGATTAGACTTAGTGTTAGGCTTCTCGCAAGAACTAGGGTTGTGCCTATGGCTTGGAATAGCTTCAGTGTTAGCCTTAGCTTTAGGGATCATGTTAGAGCTAATGTTAGACTTAGGTTTAGGGTTAGGTGTAGGGCTGGGTTTACGGCTGAGTTTAGGGTTAATGCTAGAGCTAGCATTAGGTTTACAGTTCGGGTCAGGGCGAGGGTTAGAGTCGGGTTAGGGTTAGTTTTAGTTCAAAGGTTAGGTTTAGCAGAATGTTTAGAACTAGTGCTGGGTCTAGGGTTAGGACTAAGGCTTGAGTTAAGACTAGTGTTTAGGGCTAGGTGTAGGGCGAGATCTAGGGCTATGGCTCCGTTTAGGGCTAGGGCTCAACAAGGATTAAGGTTAGGGATAGGGTTAGGAAGAGATGTAGAAGTGCCAGGGTTAGTGTTAGGGGCAGGGCTAGCATTAGGGGTATGTTTAGGTTATGGGTTGCTTTATGGTTAGGGATAAGATTAAGTTCACGGAGAAGGCCAGAATTAGGTCTACGCTTCATGCTAGGGTTAAGTTTGGGGTAAGAGCTACTCTTAGAGTGAAGGCTATATTCAGGGTTAGGGCTAGGTTTAAATTTAGGGTTAGGATTAGAAAAACTAGGGCTAAGGCTAGAGTTACGTTGAGGGCTAGGGCTAGGACTAGGGATTGGGTGAGGGTAAGGATTAGGGCTAAGTTTAAATCTAGCGGTAGGGTTAGGTTTAGGGCTAGTGTTAAGTCTATGGCTACATCTAGAACTGGAGCTAGGATTATGGTTAGTGTTAGGGTTTGGGCTATGGATAGCATTAAGTGTAGGGTTGAGGTTTAGGTTAGTATTTGGTTTATGTTTATGGTTAGATCCAAGGCTGAGTCTACGCCTCAGGCTAGAGTTAGGTTTACAGTTATGGTTAGGGTTAGTTTTAGGGCTTGGGCTAATGGTAATGTCAATGCTAGCATTAGGATTAGTGTTAGTGATAGCGCTAGGGCTAGGGCTAGTTCTAGTTTTAGTGTTTTTTCTAGGGCTGGGTTTACGGTTCGGGTTTTGGTTTGTGCTAGGATTAGTTTTAGGTTTAGATTAAGTGAAAGGGTGTGTTCAAGTGTTAGAGACAGCGGTAGTGTTAGAGTTAAGACTAGAGATAGGCGTGGGTTAGGGCTACGACTACGAGTAGGGCTTGTGTTAGGATTAGTTATATGTTTAGGTTTATGGCTTGGTGAGGGTTAGGAATTGGGTCAGGGTTCTGTTTAGGGCAAGGGCTAAGGCTAGGGGTAGCTTTGTGTTTATGTTAATTTTAAAGCTATACCTTGGGGTGGAGAGGGTGCTAGGGTTAGGGTTAGTGTTATGGTTACTGTTAGGAATATGGCTAGGGTTAGTGCTAGGTCTACGGCAAGATGAGATGAAGGATAGCGGCTAGGGTTTAGGCTAGGTTAAGGGCTGTGTTCCAGCTACAGGTAGATTTATATCTAGGGCTAGGTTAAGGGTTTCTCTTAGGATTACAGCTATGTATAGGTTTAGGGCTAGAGTTGAGATAGGGGTTAGGGTTCGCTTTAGGGTTTGGACTAGTTATAGGTATAGGGTTAGTGTATAAACTGTGTGTTAGGGTTAGGATTAGGTCTATGGTTAGGTTATGGCATGGGTAGAACTATGAATAGGGCTAGGGCTACGTTTATGTTTAGTGTTGGTGATAGGGTTACGTATAGTCTTGTGGTAGAGTTGAGGTTAGGATTAGCGTTAGAATTAGGGTTTGGTCTAGGAGTAGTTATAGTATTCGTGTAAGGAGTATGGTTAGGCTTAGGGTTAGTTCTGTAGTTATGCTTAGGGCCATGGCTAAGGCTACAGCTAGGCCTAGGTTTAGGTTCACCCCTAGTGTTAGTGTGAGGGCTAATATCGAGACTAGTGCTAGGTTTATGTTTAAGGTTAGGGATAGGGCTTAGAGTAGCATTTGGTCTAGTGTTAGTGCTTGGGTAGAGTTACGGTTAGGTTTCGAGTTTGTGTTCTGGTTCGGGCTAGGGTTAGGATTAGGTTTAGGGTAAGGATTAGGTCAAGGGTTTGGGATAGACCTAGAGTTAGCGCTATGGCAATGGCCACAGTGAGGGTTATGATTAGGGCTAGGTTTAGGGCTAGGTCTAGGGTTAGGACTAGGGCTAGGAATAGGGCTAGGTTTAGGGTTAGAGATATTGTTATGTTAGGGCTAGTGTTAGGGTATCGGTTCGTGAGAGGGCTAGGGCTCAGGCTAGGGCTAGGGTAAGGGTTAGGGTTAGGGTTATACCTAGAGTTAGGGTTAGTGCTAGGGTAGGTGTTATGGTTAAGATTAGTGTTAGGGCTAGATATAGGCCTAAGTTTTGTGTTAGTGTTCGGGCTAGGGTTAGGATAAGGGCTACTTGTAGGTCTACGGCGAAGGCAAGGATTAGGGCTAGGGTTAAGGCTAGGGTTACTGTTATGTATAGCGATAGTGGTAGAGCTAGGGATAGAGCTAGGACTAGGCTAGGTTTAGGGTTTGAGTTAAGGTTAGGGCTAGGTTTAAGGTTAGGGCTATCGTTCAGTTTAGGGGTAAGTTTAGGGTTAGAGTTGGGGCTATAGTTCGGATTAGGTTTAGGTTAAGGGTTAAGGATGGGCTAGGGTTAGGTTTTGGGGTAAAGTTGAGGTTAGGGTTAGGGTTACGGCTATAGTTATTGATAGTGCTATGGGGTATGTTTAAGGTTAGAGTTAGTGCTAGGGGTCCTGTGAGGTTTATAGTTAGTGTTAGGGTTAACGCTACGGTTAGTGTTAAAGTTAGAGCCAGGGTAATTCCTTTGTTAGGGTTAGTGTTTCGGTTAGGGCTAAGGTTATGGGTAGCGTTTGATTTAGGGTAAGGGTTAGCTGAAGGTTAGGGTTAGGGCTAAGGGTAGGGCCAGGTCTACGACAAGGTAAAGGATTAGGGATAGGTTTAGGGCTAATTTTAGGTCCAGGGCTATCTGTATGTTTAGGGTTTGAGTAGGGTAATGGCTATGGTTAGGTTCAGGTCTACAGTTGAGGTTAGGTTTAGGCTTAGACTTAACGTTAGGGTTAAGTCCCTAACAGCTACCTGTAGGTTTAGGGTTAGGTGAAGGATACAGTTAGGATTCGCTTTTGGGCCAGAATTAGCATTTGGGATAGGGTCAGAATTAGTTCAGAGTATTGGGATAGAGCCAGTTAGGGCTATGGCTAAAGCTAGGTGTAGGGCTAGGGTTAGGGCTAGGGTTAGGATGAAGTCAAGGATAATGGCTAAGGTTAAGTCTAGAGTTAGGGATAGTGGTAGGGCAAGAGATAGGGCTTGTGGTAAAGCCAGGTCTAGGGCTATATTTATGGTTAAGGTATTGGCTAGTGCTATGGTTAATTCATGTGTAGGGTTGAGTTTAGGGTTAAGGTTATGGTTAGTGTTAGAGGGAAGGTAAGGTCAAGGGTTAGGGTTTGGGTCAGGTTTAGGTTTAGGTTAGGGTTAGGGTTAGGGTGAGGTCCAAAGTTAGGGGTGGTGCTTAGTGTTGGTTTCTGTTTAGAGTTCGTGGAAGGGCTAGGTGAAGGTTAGGTTTAGGACTAGATTCACGTTTAAGGTTAGGAGTAGAATTAGGGTTAGGTCTAGAGCTGCAGTGATGGCTATGTTTAGGGTTAAGGTTAGACTTAGTGTTTGGCTTTGGGAAAGAACTAGGGTGGTTCCTAAGGCTTGGATTAGGTTCAGTATAAGGCTTAGCTTTAAAACTCATGTTAGAGCTAATGTTAGACTTTGGTTTATGATTAGGTTTAGGGCTCGGTTTATGGCTGAGTTTAGGGTTAATGCTAGGGCTAGCATTGGGTTTAGGGTTCGGGTCAGGGCTAGGGTTAGGGATAGGGATAGAACTAGGCTAAGTCTAGAGTTACGTTTAGGGCTAGGGTTAAGACTAGGGATTGGGTGAGGGTAAGGATTATGGCTAAGGTTAAAGCTTGTGGCAGGGTTAGGTTTGGGGCTAGTGTTAACTCTAGGGCTACATCTAGCACTGGAGCTAGGATTACGGTTAGTTTTAGGGTTTGAGCTATGCATAGCATTATGTCTAGGTTTGAGGTGTGGGTTAGGGTTGGGTTTCTGTTTATGGTTAGATCCAGGGCTAGGTCTACGGCTCAGGATAGAGTTAGGTTTAGGGTTAGGGTTAGGGTTAGGGTTAGAGCTAGGGCTAATGCTAAGGTTAATGCTAGGCTTCGGATTAGTGTTAGTGATAGCTCTAGGGCTAGGGCTAGTTGTAGGTTTAGTGTTTTCTTCTAGGGCTGGGTTTACGTATAGAATTTTGGTTCATGCTAGGGTTAGTTTCAGGTTTAGATTAAGGGAAATGGTTTGTTTAAGTTTTAGGGACAGCGTTAGTATTAGGGCTAAGACTAGAGTTAGTCTTGGGTTAGTGCTACGGCTACGTGTAGGGCTGGTGTTTGGGTTAGTTATATGTTTAGGGTTATGGCTTGGTTTGGGTTAGGAATTGGGTTAGGTTTTGGGTTAGGGCTAGGGTAAGGCTAGAAGTAGCTTAGTGTTAATGTTAGTTTTAAAGCTATACCTTGGGCTGGAGATGGTGCTAGGGTTAGGGTTAGCATTATGTTTACTGTTAGGATTATGGCTAACATTAGTGCTAGGGCTACGGCAAGGGCGCGATGTAGGATTGCGACTAGGGTTTAGGCTAGGTTTAGGGGTAGGTTTAGAGCTAAGGGTAGATATATAGCTAGGGCTAGGTTAAGGGTTACTGTTAGGATTGAAGCTATGTATAGGTTTAGCACTACAGTTGAGATTGGGGTTATTGTTCGCTTTAGGGTTTGGTCTAGATCTAGGTATAGGTTAGTGTAAGGACTGTGGGTTAGTGTTAGGGTTAGGGTTAGGATTAGGTCTATGGTTGTGGTTATGGCAGTGGTAGAGCTATGAATAGGGGTAGATCTAGGCTTATGTTTGGTGTAGGTTATAGGGCTACATATAGGCTTATGGTATTGTTGAGGTTATGGTTAGGGTTAGGTTTAGGGTTTGGTCTAGGGCTAGTTATAGTGTTCATGTAAGGACTATGGTTAGCGTTACGGTTAGTTCTATGGTTATGATTAGGGCCATGTTTAGGGCCATGGCCAGGGCCATAGCTAGGCCTAGGGTTAGGTTTAACCCTAGTGTTAGGGTTAGGGCTAATATCAGGCCTAGTGTTAGGTTATGTTTAATGTTAGGGATAGGGCTTGGAGTACTGCTTGGTCTAGTGTTAGTGCTGGGGTAGGGTTATGGTTAGGGTTCAGGTTCGGGTTCGTGGTCGGACTAGGGTTAGGATTAGGTTTAGGGTAAGGATTAGTTCAAGGGTTTGGGATAGACGTAGCTTTAGCGTTACTGGTATAGCCGCATGGAGGATTATGATTAGGGCTAGGATTAGGGCTAGGTTTAGGGCTAGGTCTAGGGTTAGGACTATTGCTACGAATAGGGCTAGGTATAGGGTTAGAGTTATTGTATGTTAAGGGCTAGAGTTAGGGTAACGGTTCATTCTAGGTCTATAGCTAGGGCTATATGTTAGGGCTAGCTTTAAATTTAGGCTTCAGGTCAGGGCTAGGGTTAGAGTCGGGTTTATGGTTAGTTTGAGTTCAAGGGTTAGGTTAGGCGAAGGCTTAGGACTAGTCCTAGGGCTAGGGTTAGGACTAGGGATTGAGTGAAAGCTAGTGTTTAGGGCTAGGTGTAGGGCTAGATCTTGGGCTATGGCTTCGTTTAGGGCTAGGGCTCAACTAGGATTAAGGTTAGTGATAGGGTTAGGAAGAGGGGTAGAAGTAACGCCAAGTTTAGTGTTAGGGGCAGGGCTAGCATTAGTGGTATGTTTAGAATAGGGCTAGCTTTAGGGTTAGGGATAAGATTAGGTTTAGGGTGAAGGCAAGAATTAGGGCTACGCTTAAGGCTAGGGTTAAGTTTGGGGTAAGAGCTATTCTTAGAGCTAAGTCTATATGCAAGGCTTGGGCTAGGTTTAGCTTTAGGGTTAGGGCTTGTGTTAGGCTTAGGGTTAGGGTTAGGGCTAATGGTAGAACTAGGGCTAAGGCTAGAGTTACGTTTAGGGCTAGGGCTAGAACTAGGGATTGGGTGAGGGTAAGGATTAGGACTAAGGTTAAATCTAGCGGTAGGGTTAGGTTTAGGGCTAGTGTTAACTCTAGGACTGCATCTAGGACTGGCGCTAGGATTATGGTTAGTGTTAGGGTGTGGGCTATGGATAACATTATGTGTAGGGTTGAGGTTTGGTTTAGGGTTAGGTTTCTGTTATGGTTAGATTCAGCGCTAGGTCTACGGCTCAGGCTATAGTTAGGTTTAGGGTTAGGGTTAGGGTTAGGTTTAGGGCCAGAGGTAGTGCTAATGTTAATGCTAGGGTTAGGATTAGTGTTAGTGATAGCTCTAGGGCTAGGGCAAGTTCTAGGTTTAGTGTTTTTTCTAGGACTGGTTTTACGGTTCGCGTTTTGGTTCATGCTAGGGTTAGTTTTAGGTGTAGATTAAGGGACAGGCTTTGTTCAAATGTTAGGGACAGCGGTAGTGTTAGGGCTAAGGCTAGTGTTAGGCTTGGGTTAGGGCTATGGCTCCGAGTAGGGCTGGTGTTGGGGTTAGTTATATGTTTAGGTTTATGGGTTCGTTGGGGTTAGAAATTGGGTTAGGTTTTGGTTTAGGGCTAGGGCTACTGCTAGGGGTAGTTTAGCTTTAATGTTAGGTTTAAGCTATACCTTAGGGTTGAGATGTTACTTGGGTTAGTGTTAACGTTATGTTTAGTGTTAGGAATATGGTTAGGATTAGTGCTAGGGCTACGGCAAGGACAAGGTGAAGGATTGTGGCTAGGGTTTAGGCTAGGTTTAGGGATAGGTTTAGAGCTACAGGTAGATGTATAGTTAGGGCTAGGTTAAGGGTTACTGTTAGGATTAAAGCTACCTGTAGGTTTAGGGCTAGAGTTAAGATTAGGGTTAGTATTCGCGTTAGGTTTTGGTCTAGTTGTAGGTGTAGGGTTAGTGTAAGGACTGTCGGTTAGGGTTAGGTTTAGGATTAGGTCTATGTTTATTGTTATGGCCGTGGTAGATCTATGAATAGGGCTAGGGCTAAGTTTGTATTTAGTGTTGGTGATGGGGCTGCGTATATGCTTATGGTAGAGTTGATGTTAGGGTTAGGGTTAGGGTTAGGGTTAGGGTTTGGTCTAGGGCTAGTTATAGTGTTCGTGTAAGGACTATGGTTAGGGTTAGGGTTAGTTCTATGGTTATGTTTAGGGCCATGGCTAGGGCTACAGCTATGTTAGGGTGAGGCTTAACCCTAGTGTTAAGGTTAGGGCTAATATCAGGAATAGTTTTAGGTTTATGTTTAAGGTTATGGATGGGCCTTGGAATAGCGCTTGGTCTAGTGTTAGTGCTGGGGTAGGGTTACCGTTAGGGTTCGGGTTCGTATTCGGGCTAGGTTTAGGATTAGGTTTAAGGTAAGGATTAATTGAAGGGTTCGGGATAGACCTAGAAATAGCGCTATGGTTATGGCCGCAGGGAGGGTTATGATTGGGCTAGGTTTGCGGCTAGGTGTAGGTTAGGACTAGGGGTATGAATGGGTCTAGGTTTAGGGTTAGAGTTAGTGTTATGTTAAGGGCTAGGGTTAGGGTAAATGTTCATGCTAGGGCTAGGGTAAGGGCTAGGGCTAGGGTTTGGGTTACAATTAGTGTTAAGGTTAGGGTTATGCCTAGAATTATGGTTAGAGCTTGGGTAGGTGTTATGTTTAAGATTAATGTTAGGTCTAGAGATAGGGCTAAGGTTTGTGTTAGTGTTCGGTCTAGGGTTAGGATTAGGTTACCTCTAGAGCTATGGTGAGGGCAAAGATTAGGGCTAGGGCTAAGGCTAGGTTTACTTTTATGTATAGGGATAGTGGTAGAGCTAAGGCTAGAGCTAGGGATAGGGCTAGGTTTAGGGTTTGAGATAGGGTTAGGCTTAGGATTAGGGTTAGGACTATCGTTCATTTTAGAGATAAGTTTATGGTTAGAGTTGGGGCTATAGTTCGGATTAGATTTAGGTTTAGGGTTAAGAATGGGGAGGGGTTAGGTTTTGGCATAAAGTTGAGTTTAGGGTTAGAGTTACGGCTATGGTTCATGTTAGTGCTATGGGGTATGGTTAGGGTTAATGTTAGTGCTAGGGGTACTGTGAGGGTTACAGTTAGTTTTAGGGTTAGAGCCAGGGTAAGTCTAGTGTTAGGGTTAGTGTTTCGGTTCTTCCTAGGGTTATGGTAAGGGTTAGGTTTAGAATAAGGGTTAGATGAAGGTTTAGGGTTAGGGCTAGGAGTAGGGCTAGGTCTACGACAAGGTAAAGGATTAGGGACAGGTTTAGGGCTAGGGTTGTGGCCAGGGCTATGTGTATTTTTAGGGTCCGAGGTAGGGTTATGGCTACGGTTAGGTTCAGGTCTACGGTTGAGGTTAGTTTTAGGCTAAGACTTAGCATAAGTGTGAGGGCTTGGGACATGGATAGGGCTTGGGTTGGAAGTAGGGCTAGTGTTAGGGCTAGGGTTGGGCTAGTGCTTGGGCTTTTCCTATTTAAAGGATTAGTGGTATGTCTAACATTAGGGTTAGTGCTTGGTTTTGGGCTGATTCTAGGAGTAGGGTATGTTTTGGTTTACGGTTAGGGTTAGTGTTAGTGTTAGGTGTAGGGTTAGGGTCTGCATTTTAGTTAGGGCTAGCATTGAGGTTAGGGTTAATTGTATGTTTTGTGTAGGTTTGGGTTACGTTTAGTTTTAGGATCAGTATTAGTGTTAGGGCTAGGGTTCGGTTTAGGGTTAGGTTTCGCGAAAGGCCTATGGTTAGGTTTAGTGTTAGCGTTAGGGTTAGGGTTGGGGTTAGGGTTAGAGTTAAGGTTATGGTTTGGATTAGGGATAGTGCTAGAGTTAGACTTAGGTTCATGCTGGGATCACTTTTAAGGGTAGGCTTAGTGTTAGGGTTAGGGCTATGGTGAGGATGAGGTTTATGGTTAGGCCTAGGGTTAGCATTATGTTTAGGCCTGGGATTAGGGCTAGGGTTTGTGTAAGGGTTAGGTTTTAACCTCGGACCAGGTTTATGGCTACTGTTAATGTTAGTGTTTGGGTTAGGTTCAGGGCTAGGCCAAGACGTTGGATTAAGTCTAGATTTAGGGTTAAGGTTAATGAGAGTGTTAGAACTATGTTTAGTGTTCAAGTCAGGGCTAGGTTACAGCTAGGGTTAGGGCTAAGCATCGGGGTAGGTCATTGCCTAGGTCTAAGGGTAGCGGTAAGGTTAGGCTCATGGTAAGTTTAGGGGTAGGACTAGGACTAGGTGTAGAGCTAGGTTTTGGTTTAGGGTTCTGTTATGGTTTTGCTAGGGCAAGTTTTAAGGTTAGCAAATGTGTTAGGTTTAGGGCTAGGATTACAGCTAGGGCTAAATCTTGTGTTAGGGTTTGGTTTAGGGTTGGGTTTAGGGTGAGGGTTAGGAGTAGGTCTACAGATATGCCTTGGGTTAGTGTTAGGACTATGTTAGGGTTGAAGTTAAGGCTATGGTTATGTTTTGGGCCAGGGCTAGGGCTATGGATAGGGCTAGGGATTGGTTTAAGGTTAGGGTTTGTGTTTGGGCTAAGGTTAGGGCTAGTGTTAAGTTTAGGATTATGGTTAGAGCAAGGTATAGGGTTTGTGGAAGGTTCGAATTGACTGCTAGGGCTATGGATACAGTTAGGAGTCGCTTTTAGGCTAGAATTAGGGTTAGGGATAGGTCAGAATTAGTTCAAAATATTGCAATATAAGTAGGGTTAGGGGTATGGCTAAAGCTAGGTGTAGGGGTATGGTTAGGGCTAGGTTTAGGGTAAAGTCAAGGATAATGGCCAAGGTTAAGTCTATTGTTAGGGGTAGTGTTAGGGCGAGAGATAGGGCTTGTGTAAAGCCAGGTCTAGGGCTATTTTTGTACTTAAGGTAATGGCTAGTGGTATGGTTAATTCATGTCTAGGGTTGAATTTAGGGTTAGGGTTATGGTTAGGGTTAGAGACAAGGTAAGGGATAGGATTAGGGTTAGGGTTAAGTTTAGGTTAGTGTTAGTGTTAAGGTGAGATCCAAAGTTAGGGGTAGTGCTTAGTGTTGGTTTATGTTTAGTGTTCGGATTAGGGCTAGATTGAAGGTTAGGTTTAGGACTAGATTTAGGTTCAAGGTTAGGGTTAGCATTAGGGTTAGGGCTAGAGGTAAGGCGATGGCTAAGTTTAGGGTTTAGTTTAGGGCTAGTGTTAGGCTTTGGGCAAGAACTAGGGCTGTGCCTATGGCTTGGATTAGGTTCTGTGTTAGGCTTAGTTTTATCGCTCATGTTAGAGCTAATGTTAGACTTAGGTTTAGGTTTAGGTGTAGGGCTAGGTTTACGGCTGAGTTTAGGGTTAATGCTAGGCTAGCATTAGGTTTAGTGTTTGGGTCAGTGCTAGGGTTAGAGTCGGGTTAAGTTTAGTTTTATTTCAAGGGTTAGGTTTAGCGGAAGGCTAAGGACTAGTGCCAGCGCTAGGGTTAGGACTAGGGCTTGAACTAAGGCTAGTGTTTAGGGCTACGTGTAGGGCTGGATCTAGGGTTATGGCTTGGTTTAGGGCTAGGGCTCAACTAGGATTAAGGTTAGGGATAGGGTTGGGAAGAGGGGTAGAAGTAGTGCCAGGTTTAGTGTTAGGGGCTGGGCTAGTATTAGGGGTATTGTTAGGGTAGGGCTAGCTTTAGGGTTAGGGATAAGATTAGGTTTAGGGTGAAGAAAAGTATTAGGGCTACACTTAAGGCTAGGGTTAGGTTCGGGGTAAGAGCTAGTCTTAGGGCTAAGGCTATAATCATGTCTGGGGCTAGGTTAGGTTGATTGTTAGTTTTAGTGTTAGGGTTAGAGCTAGAACTAGGGCTAAGGGTAGAGTTATGTCCATGCCTAGGTGTAGGACTAGGTATTGGGCAAGGGTAAGGTTTAGGGCTAGGTTTAAAACTAGCAGAAGGTTTAGGTTTGGGGCTATTATTAATGCTAGGGCTACATCTAGTACTGGAGCTAGGATTACAGTTAGTGTTAGGTTAGGGCTATGGATAGTATGATGTCTAGGGTTGAAGTTTGGGTTAGTATTATGTCGAGAGGTAGGTCTATGGCTCAGGCTAGTGTTAGGTTTACAGTTACAGTTAGGGTTAGTGTTAGTGTTAACGTTATGGGTATGTCTAGGCCTAGTGCTAGGTTTAGTGTTTTTCCTAGGGATAGGTTTACGGTTCAGGTTTTGGTTTGTGCTAGAGTTAGTTTTATATTTAGATTTAGGGAAAACATTTTTTCAAGTGTTAGGGAGAGCGGTAGTGTTAAGGCTATGACTAGGGTTAGGGCTAGGGCTGGAGATATGGCTTTGGCTTTGTCTACATATAGGGCTAGTGCTAGGTATGGGATTAGGTTTATGGCTTGGGTTAGGGCTACGGCTACGAGTTGGGCTAGGTTTAGGGTTAGTTTTATGATTAGGTTTATGGCTTGGTGAGGGTTAGGAATAGGGTTAAGTTTAGTTTAGGGCTAGGGCTAAGACTAGGGTTATGTTATCGTTAATGTTAGTTTTAAAGCTAGATCTTGGGCTAGAGATGGTGCTAGGGTTAGGGTTAGCATTATGTTTACTGTTAGGATTATTCCTAGTGTTAGTGCTAAGTCTAGGGCAACGGAGAGGTGAGGGATTTTGGCTAGGGTTAAGGCTAGGTTTTGGGTTAGGTAAGAGCAATGGGTAGATGTATAGCTAGGGCTAGGTTAAGGCTTACTGTTATGAATAAGGCTACGTATAGGTTTAGGGCTAGAGTTATGATTAGGGTTAGGTTTCGCTCTAGGGTTTGGTCTAGTTCTAGGTATAGGTTTAGTGTAAAATCTGTGGGTTAGAGTTAGGGTTAGGGTTAGGTCTATGGTTATAGTTATGGCCAGTTGTAGAGCTATGAATATGGCTATGGCTCGGTTTATGGTTAGTGTTGTTGATAGGGCTATGTATAGGCTTACGGTAGAGTTGAGGTTAGGGTTAGGGTGAGGTGTAGGGTTTGGTCTAGGGCTAGTTATAGTGTTTATGTTAGAACTATGGTTAGGGTTAGGGTTAATTCTATGGTTTTGGTTAAGGCCATGGCAAGGGTTACAGCTAGGTCTATTGATAGGTTTAAGTTTAGGGTTAGGGTAAGGGCTAATGTAAGGAGTAGGATAAGGTTTATGTTTAGGGTTAGAAATAGAGCTTGGACTAGCACTAGGTTTAATGTTAGTGCTGGTGTTGTGTTACAGTTAGGGTTCGGTTTCGGGTTCGGGTTTGGGCTAGGATTAGGTTTAGGGTAAGGATTAGTTCAAGGGTTAGGCATAGACCTAGTGTTAGCGCTATGGCTATGGCTATATTGAGGGTTATGATTAGGGCTAGTTGTAGGGCAAGGTGTAGGGTTAAGACTAGGGCTAGGGATAGGTTTAGGTTTAGGGTAAGAATTTGTGTTAGGTTTAGGGCTAGGGTTAGGGTTGCGGTTCATGTTAGGGCTAGCGCTGGGACTAGGGCTAGGGTTATGTTTAGGGTTAGGGTTATGGATAGAGTTAGAATTAGAGCTAGGGTAGGTGTTATAGTTAAAATTAGTGTTAGGGCTAGAGATACGGCTAGTGTTTTTGTTATTGTTCAGACTAGGGTTAGGATTAAGGCTAGTGTTAGGGCTACAGCGAAGGCAAGGTTTAGGGCTATGGTTAAGGCTAGGGTTAGTGTTATTTATAGGGCTAGTGGTAGAGCTAGGGCTAGAGCTAGGGCTAGGTCTAGGTTTAGGGTTTGATTTATGGTTAGAGCGAGGGTTAGGGTTAGGGCTTGCGGTAAGTTTAGGGTTAATTTTAGGGTAAGAGTTAGGGCTATAGTTAGGATTAGGTTTAGGTTTATGGTTAAGGATGATCTAGGGTGAAGTTTTGGGGTAATGTTAGGTATAGGGCTAGGGTTATGGCTATGGTTATTGTTAGTGCTATGGGGTACGGTTAGGGTTAGGCTAAGTGTTAGGGGTCCTCTTAGGGTTAGAGTTAGTGTTAGTGTTATGGCTTTGGTTAGTGTTATGGTTAGGATCAGCGTAAGTCTAGTGTTAGGGTTAGTGTTTCGGTTCCAGCTGGGGTTACGGCTAGGGTTAGTTTTAGGGTAAGGTTAGATGAAGGATTGGGATTAGGGCTAGGAGTAGGGCTAGGTCTACAACAAGGTAAAGGATTAGGGATAGGTTTAAGGCTATGGATAAGGGCAGGGCTATGTGTATTTTTAGGGTTCGAGTTAGGGTAATGGGTACCGTTAGGTTTAGATCTACGGTTGTGGTTAGGTTTAAGCTTAGTCTTAGCATTAGGATGAGGGCTCGGGATAGGGTGGCAGCAGGGCTAGTGTTAGGGCTTGGGTTGGGTTAGTGTAGGGCTTTCCCTAGGTATTGGGTTTGTGCTAGGGCTAGCATTAGGGTTAGGGTTTGGGTTATGACTAATGCTACGAGTAGGGCTATGTTTAGGTTTAGGGTTAGGGTTAGGGTTAGGGTAAGGGTTAGGTTTAGGGTCAGCATTGCTGTTACAGCTAGCATTGAGGTGAGGGTTAAGTTTAGGTTTAGGGCTAGGTTTGGGTTAGGGTTAAGTTTAGAATCAGTGTGATGTTAGGGCTAGGGTTCAGTTAGGGTTAGGTTTAGGGCAAGTGCTATTGTTAGCTTTAGTGTTAGCGTTAAGGTTATGGTTGGGGTTAGGGACAGAGTCCGGTTACATTTTGGATTAGGGATAGTGGTATAGTTAGATATAAGTTCAGGCTGGGGACACTTTTAGAGGTAGGTCTAGTGTTAGGGTTAGGGCTATGGTGAGGATGAGGTTCATGGTTAGGCCTAGTGCTAGGGTTATGGTTAGAGTTAGGATTAGGGATAGAGTTTGTCTTCAGGCTAGGTTTAAGTCTCGGGCCAAGTTTATGGCTATTGTTAATGTTAGGGTTTTGGTTAGGTTCACGGCTAGGCCAAGACGTTGGGTTAAGTCTAGATTTAGAGCTAGGGATAGTGAGAGGGTTAGAGCTATGGTTAGTGTTAATTTCAGGGCTAATTTAGGGCTAGGGTTATGGCTAAACCTTGGGGTAGGTCAGGGCCTAGGTGTACAGCTAGTGGTAAGTTTAGGCTTATTGTAAGTTTTAGGGCAAGGACTAGGACTTGGCGTAAAACTTGGTTTTGGTTTAGGGTTTGGTTCAGGGCTAGCGTTATGGTTGGATTTATTGTTAGGTCTTGGTATATGGTTAGTGTTAGCGTTAGGACTATGGGTAGTATTAGGGTTTTGGTTATGTTGATGGGTAGGGTTAGGGTTAAGAATTGTACTAGGGGAAGCTTTAAGGTTAGCGAATGTGGTAGGTTTAGGGCTAGGATTACAGCTAGGGCTAAATCTAGTGTTAGGATATGGTTTCAGGTTGGGCTTTGGGTGAGCATTAGGATTAGGTCTACAGCTAGGTCTTGGGTTAGTTTTAGGACTATGTTAAGTTTCAGGTTAGGGCTATGAATTAGGTTTAGGCCAGGACTAGGGCTATGGCTAGGGTTAGGATTGGTTTAAGGTTAGGGTTTGCGTTCAGGCTAAGGTTAGGGCTAGTGTTAAGTTTAGTGTTATGTTTAGGGCTAGGGATAGAGTTTGTGCAAGGGTTGAAGTTAGTGCTAGGGCTATGGTTACAGTTAGGATTCTGTTTTGGGCTAGAATTAGCGTTAGGGATAGGATCAGAATTAGTTTAAGGTATTGGGATAGAGCTAGGTTTAGAGCTATGGTTAAGGCTAGGTGTAGGGCTATAGTTAGGGTTAGGGTTAGGGTGAAATCAAGGATAATGGCTAGTGTTAAGGCAAGCATTAGGTTTAGTGTTAGGACTAGAGATATGGCTTGTGGTAGAGCCAGGTGTAGGGAGATTTTTATGATTAACTTTATTGCTAGGGTTATGGTTATTTCCTGTCTAGTGTTGACTTTAGGTTTAAGGTTATGGTCAGTTTTAGAGGCCAGGTTAGGGCTAGGGTTAGGTTTAGGGTTAGGGTTAGGGTTAAGGTTAGGGTGAGGTCCAACCCTAGGGGTAGTGCTTAGCGTTGCTTTATGTTTAGAGTTCATGTTAGTGCTAGGTTTAAGTTTAGGTTTAGGACTAGATTTAGGTTTAAGTTTTGGATTAGCACGAGGCTTAAGGCTAGGTCCAAGGCAATGGTTAGGGTAAGGGTTAATTTTAGAATTAGTGTTAGGCTTTGGGCAAGGGCTAGGGAATTGCCTAAGGCTTGGTTTAGGTTCAGGGTTAGGCTTAGGTTTGGGCTCATGTTAGAGCTAATGTTAGACTTAGGTTTAGGGTTAGGTGTAGGGCTAGGTTTATGGCTGAGTTTAGGGTTAATGCTAGGGCTAGCATTAGGTTTAGGGTTCGGGTCAGGGCTAGGGTTAGGGTCGGGTTAGGGTTAGTTTTAGTTCAAAGGTTTGGCTTAGCAGAAGGCTTAGCAGTAGTGGTAGGGCTAGGGTTAGGACTAGGGCTTGAACTAAGGCTATTGTTTAGGGCTAGGTGTAGGGCTAGATCTAGGGCTATGGCTTGGTTTAGGGCTATGGCTCAACTAGGATTAAGGTTAGGGATAGGGTTAGGAAGAGTGGTAGAAGTAGTGCCAGCTTCAGTGTTAGGGGCAGGGCTAGTATTTGGGGTATGGTTAGGTTAGGGCTAAGTTCAGGGTTAGGGATAAGGTTAGTTTTAGGAAAAAGGAAAGAATTAGGGCTACACTTTAGGCTAGCATTAGGTTTGGGGTAAGAGCTAGTCTTAGAGCTAAGACTATATCCATGGCTAGGGCTAGGTTTAGGTTTAGGGTTAGTGTAGTGTTAGGGCTAGGGCTAGAACTAGGGCTAAGGCTAGAGTTGCGTTTACGACTAGGTCTAGGACTAGGGATTAGGGTAGGGTAAGGATTAGGTCTAGGGTAAAAGCTAGTGGTAGGGTTGGGTTTGGGGCTAGTGTTAACGCTAGGGCTACATCTAGGACTGGAGCTAGGATTGTGGTTAGTGTTACGGTTAGGGTTCGGGCGAAGGATAGCATTATGTCTAGGGTTGAGGTTTGGGTTAGTGTTAGGTTTATGTTTATGGTTAGATCCAGGGCTAGGTCGACTGCTCAGAGTAGTGTTAGGTTTAGTGTTAGGGTTAAGGCAAGGGTTAGGGTTAGTACTAAGGTTAATGCAAGCGTTAGGATTAGTGTTAGTGATAGCACTAGGGCTAGGGCTAGTTCTTGGTTTAGTGTTTTTTCTAAGGCTAGGTTTACGGTTTGGGTTTTGGTTCGTGTTTGGGTCAGTTTTAGTTTTAGATTTAAGGAAAGGGTTTGTTCAAGAGTTAGATACAGCGGTAATGTTAGGACTATGACTAGGATTAGCGCTAGGGCGAGAGATAAGGCTTTGGCATTGGCTAGGTTTAGGGCTTGTGCTCAGGCTGGGATTAGGGTTAGGTTTTGTGTTAGGGGTAATGCTGTGAGTAGGGCTAGGTTTAGGTTCAGTTTTATGTTTAGGTTTATGGCTTGGTTAGGGTTAAGAATAGGGTTAGGTTTAGGTTTAGGGCTAGGGCCAGGCTAGTGGTAGGTTAGTGTTAATGTTAGTTTTAAAGCTTAACCTTGGACTGGAGATGGTGCTAGGGTCAGGGTTAGCGTTATCATTTCTGTTAGGATTATGGCTAGGGTTAGTGCTAGGGCTAGGGCAAGGGTGAGGTGAAGGATTGTGGCTAGGATTTAGGCTCGGTTTAGGGATAGGTTTAGAGCTACGGGTAGATGTATAGCTAGGGCTAGGTTAAGGGTTACTCTTAGGATTTAGGTTATGTATAAGTTTAGGGCTAGATTTGAGATTTGGATTAGGGTTCGCCTTAGGGTTTGGCCTAGTTCTAGATTTAGGGTTAGTGTAAGGTCTATGGGTTAGGATTAGAGTTAGGATTAGGTCTATGGTTATGGTTATGGTCAGTGGTAGAGCTATGAATAGGGCTAGGGCTTGGTTTATGGTTTGTTTTGGTAATAGGGCTATGTATAGGCTTATGGTAGATTTGAGGTTAACGTTTGGGATAGAGTTTGGTTTAGGGTTTGGTCTAGGTCTAGTTATAGTGTTCGTGTAAGGACTATGGTTAGGGTCAGGGTCAGTTTTATCATTATGGTTAAGACAATGGCTATGGCTCTAGATAGGGCTAGGGTAGGTTTAAGTTTATGGTTAGGGTTAGGGCTAATGTTAGTACTAGGGTTAGGTTTATGTTTAGGGTTAGGGATAGGGCTTAGAGTAGCAAGCGGTTTAGTGTTATTGCTGGGGTAGGGTTACGGTTCGGGTTCGAGTACCGGTTCAGGCTAGGTTTTGGTTTAGGGTAAGGATTAGTTCAAGGGTTTTGGATAGACCTAGAGTTAGCGCTATGGCTACGGCCACAGGGAGGATTATAATTAGCGCTTGGTTTAGGGATAGGTCTAGGTTTAGGACTAGGGCTACGAATAAGGCTAGGTTTAGGTTTAGAGTTAGTGTTAGCTTAAGGGCTAGGGTTAGGGTAACGGTTCGTGTTAGGGCTAGGGCTAGGTCTAGGGTTAGTATTAGGATTAGGGTTAGGGTTAGGGTTAGGGTTAGGGTTAGGGTTATGGCTAAAGTTAGTGTTGGAGCTAAGGTAGGTGTTATAGTTAAGATTAGTGTTAGGGCTAGAAATAGGGCTAGGGTTTGTGTTAGTGTTTGGTCTAGGGTTAGGATTAGGGCTAGTGGTATACCTACAGTGAAGGCAAGGATTAGGGCTAGGGTTAAGGCTAGAGTTATTGTTATTTATAGGACTACTGTTAGAGCTAGGGCTAGATTTAGGGCTAGTGCTAAGTTTAGGGTTTGAGTTGTGAAGAGACCTATGGTTAGGGTCAGGGCTAGCGTTGAGTTTAGGGTTAAGTTTGGGGTTAGAGTTATGGCTATAGTTAGGATTAGGTTTAGATTTAGGGTTAAGAATGGGCTAGGATTAGGTTTTCGGTAAAGTTAGGGTTAGGGTTAGGGTTACGGCTATGATTAATGTTACTACTACGGGGTATGGTTAGGGTTAGGGTTAGTGTAGGGGTACTGTTAGGGTTATATTTAGTGTTAGGGTTAAGGCTACAGTTAGTGTTAGGGTTAGGGCCAGGGTAAGTCTAGTGTAGGGTTTGTGTTTTGGTTCAGACTAGGGTTACGGTTAGGGTAGGTGTAGGGTAAGGGTTAGATGAAGGGTTAGGATTAGGGCTATGGTTTCTCAAAGGGCTACCTTTAAGCCTCGGACGAGGTTTATGGCTACTGTTAATGTTAGGGTTTGGGTTAGGTTCAGGGCTGTGCCATGACTTTGGTTTAAGTTTAGATTTAGGGCTTCGGCTAGTGAGAGTGTTAGAGCTATGGTTAGTGTTAATTTCAAGGCTAGGATTAGGGCTAGGGTTAGGGCTAATTCTCGGGGTAAGTCAGGGTCTAGGTGTTCTGCTAGTGGTAATGTTAGGCTATTGTTAAGGTTAGGGCAAGGACTAGGACTAGGTATAGAGCTAGGTTTAGGCTTAGGGTTAGATTTAGGGCTAGCGTTATGTTTGGAATTCGTGTTACATCTTGGTATAAGGTTAGTGTTAGGGTTAGGTTAATGGGTAAGGCTAGAGTTTACGTTAGGTTTATAGGTAGGGTTAGGGTAAGAATTGTGTTAGGGCAAGATTTAAGGTTAGCAAATGTGTTAGGTTTAGGGCTAGGATTACGGCTAGGGCTAAATCTTGTGTTATAGGGCTAGTTTTAGGTTTGGGATTAGGGTGAGGGTAAGGATTAGGTCTACAGCTAGGTCTTGAGTTAGTTTTAGGACCATGTTAGGGTTAAGGCTAGGGCTATGGTTATGGTTAAGGCCAGGGCTATGGCTAAGGCTAGGGCTAGGGATTAGTTTAAGGTTAGGGTTTTTGTTAGTTCTAAGGTTAGGGCTAGTGTTAAGTTTAGGATTATGGTTAGGGTAGGGATAGAGTTTGTGCAAGGGTTGAAGTTACTGCTAGGGCTATGTTTACAGTTAGGATTTGGTTTTGGGCTAGAATTAGGGTTAGGGATAGGGTCAAAATTAGTTCAAGGGATTGGGATAGAGCTAGGTAGAGGCTATGGCTAAGGTTAGGCGTAGGGCTATGGTTAGGGCTAGGGTTAATTTCAATTCAAGGATAATGGCTAGGATTAAGGCTAGCTTTAGGGTTAGTGTTAGGACGAGAGATAGGGCTTGTGGTAGAGCCAGGGCTAGGGCTATTTTTATGGTTAAGGTAATGTCATGGGCTATGGTTAATTCATGTCTCGGGTTGAGTTTAGGTTTAGGGTTATGTTTAAGGTTAGAGGCAAGGTTAGGGCTAAGGTTAGGGTTAGGATTAGGGTTAGTTTTAGGTTTAGGTTTAGGGTAGGGTGAGGTCCAATGTTTGGGGTAGTGGTTACAGTTGGTTTATGTTTAGAGTTCAGGTTAGGGCTAGGTTTAAGGTTAGGTTTAGGACTAGATTTATGTTTAAGGTTAGGGTTAGCATTAGGTTTAGGTCTGGGGCTAAGGCGATGGCTAGGGTTAGGGTTAAGGTTAGAGTTAATTTTAGGCTTTGGGCAAGAACTAGGGCTCTGCCTAAGGCTTGTATTACGTTCAGGATTAGGCTTAGGTTTAGGGCTCCTGATAGAGCTAATGTTAGATTTAGGTTTAGGGTTAGGTGTAGGGCTAGGTTTATGGCTGTGTTTAGGGTTAATGCTAGGTTTAGCATTAGGTTTAGTGTTCGGGTCAGGGCTAGGGTTAGGGTCTCATTTAGGGTTAGTTTTAGTTGAAGATTTCAGTTTAGTGGGAGGCTTTGGGCTAGTGCAAGGGCTTGTGTTAAGACTAGGGCTGGAACTAATGCTAGGGTTTAGGGGTAGGTGTAGGGCTAGATCTAGGTGTATGGCTGGGGTTAGGTCTTGGGCTCACAAAGAATTAAGTTTAGGAGGTGGTGTAGAAGTAGTGCCAGGTTTAGTGTTAGGGGCAGGGCTAATATTAGGGGTATGGTTAGGATAGGGCTAGGTTTAGGGTTAGGGATAAGGTTAGGTTTAGGACGAAGGAAAGAATTAGGGGTACATTGAAGGCTAGGATTAGGTAGGGGAAGAGCTTATGTTAGAGCTAAGGCTATATCCAGGTCTAGGGCTTGGTTTAGGTTAAGGGTCAGGGTTAGTGTTTGGGCTAGGGCTAGAACTAGGGCTAAGGCTAGAGTTAAGTTTAGGATAAGGTTTAGGACTAGAGATTGTTCGAGGGTTAGGATTAGGGCTAGGGTTAAAGGTAGCTGTAGGGTTGAGTTAGGGGCTAGTGTTTACACTACGGCTACATCTAGTACTGGAGCTAGTATTATCATTAGTGTTAGGGTTAGTGCTACAGATAGCATTATGTCTAGGGTTGAGGTTTGGGTTAGGGTTAGGTCCAGGGGTAGGTGTATGGCTCAGGCTAGTGTTAGGTTTAGGGTTAGGGCTAGGGTTAGGGTTAGGGTTAGGGTTAGGGTTAAGGGAAGGGCTAGTACTAGGTTTATTGTTTGTGCTAGGTGTAGGGTTATGGTTCAGGTTTTGGTTCGTGCTAGGGTTAGCTGTACGTATAGTTTTAGGGAAAGGATTTGTTCAACTGTTAGGGATAGCAGTAGAGTTAGGGCTATGACTAGCGTTAAGGCTAGGGCTAGAGATAAGTCTTTGGCATTGGCTACCTATGGGGATAGTGCTTGGGCTGGGATTAGGGTTAGAACTTGGGTTAGGGCCATGGCTATGAGTAGGGCTAGGTTTAGGTTTAGTTCTATGTTTAGGTTTATGGTTAGTGAGGGTTAAGAATTGGGTTAGGTTTAGGTTTAGGGCCCGGGCTAAGGGTAGAGGTTGGTTAGTGTTAATGTCAGTTTTAAAGCTAGACCTTGGGCTAGAGATGGTGCTAGGGTTAGGGTTAGCTTTTTGTTTACTGTTAGGATTATGGCTAAGATTAGTGCTAGGTCCTGGGCAAGGGCGAGGTGAAGGCTTGTGGCTGAATTTAAGGCTAGGTTTAGGGCTAGATTTAGAGATACAGGTGGATTTATAACTAGGGTTAGGTGTAGACCTAGAGTTAGTGGTATGGCTTGGCTACAGTGAGGGTTATGATTAAGGCTAGGTTTAGGGCTAGGTCTATGGTTAGGACTAGGTCTAGGAATAGGGCTAGGTTTAGGGTTAGAGTTAGTGTTAGGTTTAGGGCTAGGGTTAGGGTTACGGTTCATGTTAGGGCTAGGGCTAGGGCTAAGGCTAGGGTTAGGGTTAGTGTTAGGATTAGGTTAGGGTTAGGGTTTTGGCTAGAATTAGGGTTAGATCTTGGTAGGTGTTATGAATGAGATTAGTGTTAGGGCTAGAGATAGGGCTAGGGTTTGTGTTAGTGTTCGGGCTAGGCTTGGATTAGGGTAATTTGTAGGGCTACAGTGAGGACAAGGATTAGGGCTAGTGCTAAGGCTAGGTTATTGTTATGTATAGGGCTAGTGGTAGAGCTAGGGCTACAAGTAGTTCCAGGGTTAGGTTTATGTTTTGGGTTAGGGTTAGGGATAATGTTAGGACTAGAGTTAGGTTTATGTTTTGATTTAGGGATAGGGCTGAGAGTAGCGCTTGGGTTAGTGTTAGTGCTGGGGTAGTCTTATGATTAGAGTTTGGTTTCGGGTTCGGGTTCAGGTTCACCCTAGGTTTAGGTTTAGTGTAAGGATTAGTTCAAGGGTTAGGGATAAACCTAGAGTTAGTGCTATGGCTATGGCTACAGGGAGTGGTATGATTAGGGCTAGGTTTTGGACTAGGTGTACGGTTAGGACTAAGGCTAGGAATAAGGCTACATTTAGGGTTAGAGTTAATGTTAGGTTTAGGGCTAGGGTTAGGTTTACGGTTCGTGTTAGGGCTATGGCTAGGTTAGGGCTAGGGTTAGCGTTAGGGTTAGGGGTATGGCTAGAGTTAAGGTTAGCGCTAGGTTAGGTGTTATGTTTAAGATTAGTGTTAGGGATAGAGATAGGCCTAGGGTTTTTGTTAGTGTTCGGGCTAGTGTTAGGATTAGGGCTAGTGGTAGGGCTACAGCGCAGGCAAGTATTAGGGGTAGGGTTAAGGCTAAGTTAGTGTAATGTATAGGGCTAATTGTAGAGCTAGGGCTAGAGCTAGGTCTAGATCTAGGTTTAGGGTTTTAGTTAGTGTGAGGGCTAGGGTTAGTGTTAGGGCTAGCATTCAGTTTAGGGTTAAGTTTAGGGTTAGAGTTGGGGCTATAGTTAGGATTAGTTTCAGGTTTAGGGTTAAGGATGGGATAGGGTTAGGTTTTGGAGTAAAGTTAGGGTTAGGGTTAGGGTTAGGGCTAAGGTTAATGTTAGTGCTATGGGTATGGTTAGGGTGGGGGTTCGTGCTAGGGATATGGTTAGGATTAGAGTTAGTTTTAGGTTTAAGGCTATGATTAGTGTTAGTATTAGGGCTATGGTAAGTGTAGTGTTAGGGTAGGGTTTCGGTTCAGGCTAGGGTTACTGTTAGGGTCAGGTTTATGGTAAGGGTTAGATGAAGGGTTAGTTTTAGGGCTAGGGGTAGGGCCACGTCTATGACAAGGTAAAGTATTAGGGATAGGTTTAGGTTTAGGGTTAGGTCCAGGGCTATGTGTATTTTTAGGGTTTGAGTTAGGGTCATGGCAATGGTTAGTTTTACGTCTACGGTTGTGGTTAGGTTTAGGCTTAGGCTTAGCGTTAGTGTGAGGGCTTGGGATAGGGAGTGTCTGGTGTGGCAGTAGGGCTAGTTTTAAGTCTAGTGTCAGGCTAGTCCTGTAGGTTTCCCTAGTTATGGACTTAGTGCTAGGGCTAGCATTAGGGTTAGGGCTAATGCTATGAGTAGGGCTAGGTTTATGGTTACGGTTAGGGTTAGGGTTAGGATTAAGGTTAGGGTTATGGTTAGGGTCATCGTTATTGTTAGGGCTAGCATTGAGGTTAGGGTTCAGTTTAGGATTTGGGTTAGGTTTTGGTTAAGGTTAAGTTTAGGATCAGTGTTAGGGTTCGGTCTAGGGTTCCTTTTAGGGTTAGGTTTAGGGAAAGGGCTATAGTTAGGTTTAGGGTTAGTGTTAGGGTTAGTGTTTGGGTTAGGGTTAGAGTTACGGTTATGGTTTGGTTTAAAGATAGTGTTAGAGTTAGTGTGAGGTTCGGGCTAGGGACACATTTAGGGGTACATTTAGTGTTAGGGTTAGCGCTGTGGTGAGGATGAGGTTTATGCTTCAGCCTAGGGCTAGTGTTATGATTAGGGTTAGGATTAGGGCTAGGGTTGTTCTTATTGCTACTTTTAAGCCTTGGACCAGGTTTATGTATACTGTTAATGTTAGGGTTTGGGTTAGGTTCAGGGCATTGGATTAAGTCTAGATTTAGGACTAGGGCTAGTGATAGGGTTACAGCTATGGTTAGAGCTAATTTCAGGGCTAGGTTTAGGGCTAGGTTTAGGGCTAAGTCTGGGGGTAGGTCAGGGCCTAGCTGAACAGCCAGTAGTAAGGTTAGGCTCATGGTTAGTGTTAGGGAAGGACTAGGACTAGGTGTAAAGCTAGGTTTTGGTTTAGGGTTAGGTTTAGGGCTAGAGTTAAGGTTGGAGTTAGTGTTAGCTCTTGGTATAGGGTTAGTGTTAGGGTTAGGACTATGGGTGGGACTAGGGCTTGGGTTAGGTTTAGAGGTAGGGTTAGAGTTAAGAATTGTGCTAGGATAAGTTTTAAGTTTAGCTAATGTGTTAGGCTTAGGGCTAGGATTACAGCTTGGGCTAAATCTTGTATTAGGGCAAGGTTTGGGTTGGGGTTAGGGTGAGGGATAGAATTAGGTGTACAGCTAGGTCTTGGGTTAGTGTTAGGACTATGTTAGGGTGAAGATTAGGGCTATGGTTATGTTTTAGGCCTGGGCTAGGGCTATGGCTAGGTCTAGGCATTGTTTAAGGTTAGGGTTCGTGTCTGGACTAAGGTTAGGGTCAGTGTTAAGGTTAGGATTATGCCTAGGGCTTCTGATATTGTTTGTGCAATGGTTGAAGTTACTGCTAGGGCTATGGTTACAGTTAGGACTCGGTTTTGGGCTAGAATTAGGGTTAGGGATAGGGTCAGAATGAGTTCAAAGGATTGGGATAGAGCGAGAGTTAGGGCTATAGCTAAGGCTAGGTGTAGAGCTATGGTGAGGGCTAGGGTTAGGGTGAAGTCAAGGATAATGGCTAGGGTTAAGGCTAGTGTTAAGATTAGTGTTAGGGCGAGAGATAGGGCTTGTGCGAGAGCCAGTTCTAGGGCTATTTTTATGGTTAAGTTTATGGCTAGGGCTACGGTTATTTCATGTCTAGAGTTGAGATTCAGTTTAGGGTTATGGTTAGGGTTAGAGGCAAGGTTAGTAACTTGGTTATGGTTAGGGTTAGGTTTAGGTTTAGGTTTAGGTTTAGGTTTATGTTTAAGGTTGGGATGAGGTCCAACGTTGCGGGTAATTCTTAAGGTTGGTTTATCTTTAGAGTTCGATTTAGGGCTAGGTTTAAGGTTAGGTTTAGGACTCGATTTTTATTTAAGTTTAGGGTTAGCATTAGGGTTATGCTAGGACAGAATCGATGGCTAGGGTTATGTTTAAGGTTAGAGTTAGTGTTAGGCTTTGGGCAAGAACTAAGTCTGTGACTAAGGCGTGGATTAGGTTCAGGGTTAGGCTTAGGTTTAGGGCTTATGTTAGAGCGAATGTTAGATTTAGGTTTAGGGTTAGGTGTAGGGCTAGTTTTGCGGCTGAGTTATGGGGTAATGCTAGGGCTAGCATTAGGTTCAGGGTTAGGGTCAGGTCTAGGGTTAGGGTCGGGTTTAGGGTTAGTTTTAGTTCAAGGGTTAGGTTTAGTGGAAGGCTTAGTACTAGTGCTAGTGCTAGGGTTAGGCCTAGGGCTTGAACTAAGTCTAGTGTATAGGGCTAGGTGTAGGGTTAGATCTAGGGCTATGGCTTACTTTAGGGCTAGGGCTCAACTAGGTTTAAGGTTAGGGATAGAGTTAGGATGACAAGTAGAACTACAGCCAGGTTTAGGGTTAGGGGCAGGGCTAGTATTAGGGGTATGATTAGGATAGAGCTAGCTTTATGGTTCGGGATAAGGTTAGGTTTAGGGCAAAGTGAAGAATTAGGGCTACGCATAAGGCTAGGGTTAGGTTGGGGTAAGAGCTAGTCTTAGAGCTAAGGCTATATCCAGGGCTATGGCTAGGTTTAGGATTAGGGTTAGTGTTAGTGTTAGGGCTAGGGCTACAACTAGGGCTAAAGCTAGAGTTACGTTTAGGTATTGGTCTAGGACTGTAGATTGGGCGAGGGTAAGTATTAGGCCTAGGGTTAAAGCTAACGGAAGGGTTAGGTTTGAGGCTAGTGTTAACTCTAGAGCTACATCTAGGACTGGGTCTAGGATTACAGTTATTGTTAGGGTTAGAGGTACGGAGCATTATGTCTAGGATTGAGGTTTGGTTTAGGGTTATGTCCAGGGGTAGATATGGCTCAGGCAGTATTAGGTTAGGGTTAGCATTAAGGTTAGGTTTATGGTTAGGGTTAGGGATAAGGTTAGGCTTAGGGTTAGTGTTAGGACTAGGGCTAGTGCTAGATTTAGTGTTTTTGCTAGGGCTAGGTTTACGGTTTGGGTTTTTGTTCGTGCTAGGGTTACTTGTAGGTTTAGATTTAGGGACAGGTTTTGCTCAAGTGTTAGGGATAGCGGTAGTGTTAGGGCTATGACTAGGGTTAGGTCTAGGGCTAGAGATAGGGCTTTGGCATTGGCTACATGTAGGGCTAGTGCTAGGTTTGGGATTAGGGTTTGGGCTTGAGTTAGGGCTATGGCTATGAGGAGGGCTAGGACTAGGGTTAGTTTTATGTTTAGGTTTATGTCTTGGTGAGGGTTAGGAATCGGGTTAGGTTTAGGTTTAGGGCTGGGACTAAGGCTACGGTTAGGGTAGTGTTAACGTTAGTTTTAAAGTTAGACCTTGGGCTAGAGATGGTGCTAGGGTTAGGGTTAGTGTTATGTTTACTGTTAGGATTTTGGCTAGGTTTAGTGCTAGGGCTAGAGCAAGGTCGAGGTGAAGGATTGCGGCTAGGTTTAATGCTGCGTTTAAGGCTAGGTTTAGAGCTATGAGTACATTTATAGCTAGGGCTCGTTTAAGGGTTACTGTTAGAATTAAGCCTACATGTAGGTTTAGGGCTAGAGTTGATAATAGGTTTAGGGTTCGCTTTAGGGTTTGGTCTAGTTCTACATATAGGGTTACTGTAAGGAATGTGGGTTTGGATTAGGGTTAGGGTTAGGTCAATGGTTAGGTTATGGACAGTGGTAGTGCCATGTATAGGGCTAGGGCTAGGTTTTGGTTAGCGTTGGTGATAGGCTACGTATAGGCTTACTGCAGACCTGAGGTTAGGGTTAAGTTTAGGTTTATTGTAAGGATTAGTTCAAGGCTTAGGAATATAACTAGGGTTAGCGCTATGGCTATGGCTACAGGGATGGTTATGATTAGGGCTAGGTCTATTGGTAGGGCTAATGCTAGGAATAGGGTTAGGTGTAGGGTTAGAGTTAATGTTATGTTTAGGGCTAGGTTTAGGGCTACAGTTTGTGTTAGGACTAGGGCTAGGGCTAGAGCTAGGGTTAGCTTTAGGGTTATGTCTATAGTTAAGGTTAGAGCTAGGGTAGTTGTTATGGTTAAGATTAGTTTTAGGGTTAGAGATAGGCCTAGGGATTGTGTTAGTGTTCGGGCTAGGGTTAGGAATAGGGCTAGTGGTAGGGCTGGTGAGAGCATGGATTAGGGCTAGGGTTAAGTCTAGGGTTATTGTTATGTATAGGCCTAGTGGTAGAGCTAGTGCTACAGCTAGGGCTAGGTTTAAGATTTGAGTTAGGGTTAGGGCTAGGGTTAGTGTTAGGGCTAGCGTTGAGTTCAGGGTTAGAGTTAGGGCTATATTTAGGATTACGTTTTGGGTTAGGGTTAAATATGGGCTAGGGTTAGTTTTTCGGGTAAAGTTAGGGTTAGGATTAGGGTTACGACTATGGTTAGTATTAATGGTCTGGGGGTACGGTTAGGGTTAGGGTTAGTGCTGGGGTCACGTTTAGGGTTAGAGTTAGTGTTATGGTTAAGGCTACGATTAGTGTTAGGTTTAAGGCCAGGGTAAGTCTAGTGTTAAGGTTAGTGTTTCAGTTCGGGCTAGGGTAACGTTTAAGGATAGGTTTAGAGTTAGTGTTAGATGAAAGGTTAGGTTTAGGCCAAGGGGTAGGGCTAGGTCTATGAGAAGGTAACAAAATAGGGATAGTTTTAAGGGTAGGGTTAGGGCCGGGGCTATGTGTATTTTTAAGGTTCGACTTTGGGTTCTGGCTACTGTTAGGTTTAGGTATACGGTTGAGGTTAGGTTTAGGCTTAGACTTAGCCTTAGGGTGAAGGCTCGGGATAAGGACAGGGCTTGGGGTGGCAGTAGGTCTAGTGTTAGGGCTAGGTTCAGGCTGGTGCTGGGTCTTTCCCTAGGTATCGGGTTTGTGCTAAGGCTAGCATTAGGGTTAGGGCTTGGGTTAGGGCTAATGCTAGGAGTAGAGCTAGGTTTAAGGTTACTGTTAGGGTTATGATCAGCGTTCTTGTTAGGGTAGCGTTGAGGTTAGGGTTAAGTTTAGCATGTGGGCTAGGTTTGAGTTAGGGTAGGTTTAGGTTCACTGTTTTGGTTAGGGCTATCATTCATTTTAGTGTTAGGTTTAGGGAAAGGGCTATGGTTAAGCTTACAGTTAGCATTAGGGGAAGATTGTGGGTTAGGTTTAGAGTTAACTTTACAGTTTTGATTAGGGATAGTGCTAGAGTTAGAGTTAGGCTTGGGCTTGGGAGTAATTAGGGGCAGGCTTATTTTTAGTGTTGGGGTTATGGTGAATGAGGTTTATGGTTAGGCCTTGGGCTAGGGTTATGTTTAAGGTAGGATTAGGGCTAAGGTTTGTCTTAGGGCTAGGTTTAAGCCTCGTGCCAGGTTTATGTTAATATTAGGGTTGGGGTTAGGTTCAAGGCTAGGCCAAGACGTGGGGTTAAGTCTAGATTTAGGGCTAGGGCTAGTGATAGGGTTAGAACTATGGTTAGTGTTAATTTCAAGGCTAAGGTTATGGCTAAGCATCGGGGTAGTTCAGGGCCTAGGTGTACCACTAGCGGTAAGGTTAGGCTCATGGTTAGGGTTACACCAAGGACTAGAACTAGGCTTAGTGTTAGGTTTTGGTTTAGAGTTAGGTTTAGGGCTAGTGTTATGGTTGGAGTTAGTGTTAGGTCTTGGTCTAGGGTTAGTGTTAGGGTTAGAAATATGGGTGGGGCTTGGGCTTGGGTTTGGTTTACGGGTAGGGTTAGGGTTAAGAATTGTGCTAGGGCAAGGTTTAAGGTTAGCAAATTTGTTAGGCTTAAAGCTAGGATTACAGCTAGGGCTAAATCTTGTGTTACGGTTAGGTTTAGGGGTGGGATTAGGGTGAGGGTTAGGATTAGGTCTACAGCTAAGTCTTGGGTTAGTGTTAGGACTATGTTAGGGTTAAGGCTAGGACTGTGTCTACAGTTAGGGCCAGGGCTAGGGCTATGGCTAGGGCTAGGGATTGGTTTAAGGTTATGGTGTGTGTTAGGGCTAAGGTTAGGGCTAGTGTTTAGTTTAGGTTTATGGTTAGGGCAAGGGATAGAATTTGTGCAAGGGTTGAAGTGACTGCTAGTCCTATGGTTACAGTTAGGTTTCAGTTTTGGGTTAGAATTAGGGTTAGTGATAGAGTCAGAATTTGTTCAAATTATTGAGATAGAGCTATGGTTAGGGCTATGGCTAAGGCCAGGTGTAGGGCTTTGGTTAGGGCTAGGGTTACAGTGAAGTCAAGGATAATGGCTAGGGTTAACACTAGCGTTAGGGATCGTGTTAGGGCGAGAGAAAGGGCTTGTGGTAAAGCCAGGACAAGGGCTATTTTTATGGTTAAGGTAATGGCTAGGGCTATGGTTAATTCATGTCTAGGGTTGAGTTTAGGGTTAGGGTTAGGGTTAGGGTTAGTGGCAAGGTAAGGGATAGGGTTAGGGTTAGAGTTAGGTTTAGGCTTAGATTTAAGGTTAGGGTGAGATCCAAAGTTAGGGGTAGTGGTTAGTGTTGGTTTATGTTTAGAGTTCGGGTTAGGGCTAGGTTGAAGGTTAGCTTTAGGACTAGATTTAGGTTTAAGGTTAGGGTTAGCGTTAGGGTTAAGGGTAGGGCTAAGGTGATGGCAAGGTTTAGGGTTAAGTTTAGAGTTAGTGTTAGGCTTTGGGAAAGAATTAGGGCTGTGCCTAAGGCTTGGATTAGGTTCAGTGTTAGGCTTAGGTTTAGGTGTCCTGTTAGAGCTATTTTCAGACTTAGGTTTAGGGTTAGGTGTAGGGCTAGGTTTATGGCTGAGTTTAGGTTTAATACAAGGGCTACCTTTAGGTTTAGGGTTCAGATAAGGGCTATGGTTAGCATCAGGTTCAGGGTTAGTTTTAGTTCAAGGGTTAGTTTTTGTGGAAGGTTTAGGACTAGTGCTAGGGCTAGGGTTAGGACTAGGACTTGAGTTAAGGCTAGTGTTTAGGGCTAGGTGTAGGGCTAGATCTAGGGCTATGGCTTGGTTTAGGGCTAGGGCTCGTCTAGGATTATGGTTAGGGATAGGATTAGGAAGAGGGGTAGAATAGTGCCACATTTAGTGTTAATGGCAGGGCTAGTATTAGGGGTATTGTTAGGGTAGGGCTAGCTTTAGGGTTATGGATAAGATTAGGTTTAGGGCGAAGGTAAGAATTAGGGCTATGCTAAAGGCTAGGGTTAAGTTTGGGGTAAGAGCTAGTCTTAGAGGAAAGGCTATATCCAGGGCTAGGGCTAGATTTAGGATTAGGGATAGGGTTAGTGTGTGGGCTAGGGCTAGAACTAGGTCTGAGTCTACATTTACATTTAGGGGTAAGTCTAGGACTAGAGTTGGGCAAGTGTAAGGATTAGGGCTAGGGTTAAAGCGAGCGTAGTGTTAGGTTTGGGGCTAGTGTTAATGCTAGGGTTACACCTAGGACTGGAGCTAGGTTTATGGTTAGTGTTAGGGTTAGGGCTACGGATAGCATTATGTCTAGTGTTGAGGCTTGGGTTAAGGTTTGGTTCGTGTTTATGGTTAGATCCAGGGCTAAGTCTATGGCTCAGGCTAGAGTTAGGTTTAGGGTTAGGGTTAGAGTTAGGGCTAGGGCTAGTGTCAGCGTTGCTGTTAGGGCTAGCGTTGAGGTTAGGGTTAAGTTTAGGGTTAGGGCTAGTTTTTGGTTAGGGTTATGTTTAGGATCAGTATTAGGGTGAGGGCTATGGTTCATTTTTCCGTTAGGTTTAGGGAAAGTGTTATGGTTTGGTTTAGTGTTAGCGGTTGGGTTAGTGTAGGGGTAAGGATTAGAGTTCCCTTTAAGATTTGGATTAGGGATAGTGCTAGAGTTAGAGTTAGGTTCGGGCTAGGGACAATTTTATGGGTGGGCTTAGTGTTAGGGTTAGGGCTATGGTGAGGATGAGGCTTGTTTAGGCCAAGGGCTAGGGTTATATTTAGGGCTATCATTAGGGCTCGGGTTTGTCTAAGTGCTAGGTTTATGCCTCGGACCAGGTTAATGGCAACTGTTAATGTTAGGGTTTGTGTTAGGTTCAGGGCTAGGCCAACACATGTGGTTAAGTCTAGATTTAGGGCTAGGGGTAGTGAGAAGGTTAGAGCTATGGTTAGTGTTCATTTCAAGGCTAGGTTTAGTGCTAGCGTTAGGGCTAAGCCTCAGGCTAGGTCAGGCGCAGGTTGTACAGCTAGCGGTAAGTTTAGGCTCATGGTTAGGGTTAGGGCAAGGACTATTACTAGGCATATAGCTAGGTTTTGGTTTAGGGTTCGGTTTAGGGCTAGCGTTACGGTTGGAGTTACTGTTAGGTATTGGTATAGGGTTGGTGTTAGTGTTAGGACTATGGGTAGGGCTAATGCTTGGGTTAGGTTTACGG
>PVKM010011435.1:0-33209 GCA_004027735.1 Carollia perspicillata
GCCTCCCGTGCCCCAACCCCAAGTTTTCACCGCAGGGCTGCTCTGTGCCCGGCACGGAGAGGGCAGCAAAGCACATGTCTCTGCAGAGCGTTGAGGTCCCGTGTCACACAGGGAGCGCCAGGCAGGCACTGTTAGTTCTGGTTAGATGACAGCTGGGGACCCCAGGCAAACTGCCCGATCGTCTTACCTGGGACAACGGCTCAGGACGTGGGTTTCTGTCCAAGGATCCTTCTTCCAGGTGAGAGTGATTCGCCTGTGCGGGGGGCCAGCGAGGTGACCTGGAAAATGTTAGTCCCTCCGGGCGAGAAAGGGAAGGAGCTACACTGTGTGTTCTTTACAGAGGCAGCTTCGGGGCCCAGGAGGACCAAGCACCCTGGCAAAGATCACGCGGCGTGAACGCTCTGTGGGATGCACAGACTTGGGGTTCAGCGGGGCTCATCTTAATACCCACCCTTGGGTGAGAGGTTGGCTGTGACGAAGCAGCTGTTCTAAGGGTAGAATTCCCATCAGGAGGCTGAATGAGGACCAGGAGGGCCTGATTCCAAAAAGGAAGCTGAGGCAGAGCTTCGGGCACTGTGGCCCTGCCTCTCCATGTGCTGGGCAGAGGAGCTGAGAAATCGTGCCCTGGGCACGGGCTGCCAGTTCCTGCCTGGCAGCCACTCTCCCCTTCTTCCTCCTCATCGACAGAACCTGGATTGCCCCCAGGCATCCGCATGCCCAGCTAGAAGACTACGTTTCCCAGCCTCCCTTCCTTCGAGGACCAGTCTAAGAGAAAGCAAAAGTTGTAGGATAAGGATTATGGGAAATCTCCCTTGGGTGGAGGTGGGGGCAAACTTTTTATTAGGAACATTTTCAAGCATAAAGAAAGGGAGAGAGAAAGAGAGACTAGGAGAATGGACGCCCATATACACCCAGCACCAGATTTAACAGTTGTTAACATTTGGCCATGTTTGGGTTTCTTCCCCCAAAGTAATTAAAAATAATCACAGACATGACGATATTTTACATCTAAATATTTTAGGGTGCATCTCCCAAAGAGAAGGACATTCTTCTGCATGTCCACAATACCTATCGCACCTAACAAAACAAGTAACAATTCAGAGAGTCAGCCCGTATTTAAGCCAGGAAACCCCCTTACCGAGGCTGACTGAGAAGGAGGCAGCTGTCCCTCTGACTGTCTGCCTTTCATCCTGCCGCTTCCCCAACCGCAAATGTGAAGCCTGGGGCTGCAGCAGCCCTCCTGAGACTCTGGAGTCATCCTGGGGACAGGAGCTGGAGATGGAAAGTGGAAAGAGGGAAGGGTAGATTGCCAGGTGAGCAAAAAACCAAACAACCCCCTCCCCACTCACCAAGTAATAAAATAAGATACAAAAGACAAAACCAAGCAATCGAACACCCTCCCCCTCAAACACCAGTTTCATTTGAATTTCAGATGACTGGGTCAATATAAGTGCGCCTCATGCAATACTTGGGACTGACTTATATTTAACAATTATTCCTCGTTTACCTAAAATTCAAATTTACCTGGGCATCCATCCTGCCTTTTGTGTGGCAAATGTGCGGTGGGTCTGGGTTCCTGGTGCCCGTGGAGCTGCCTGAGAAGCCCAGGGCTGTCCTCCCTCCGGCAGCGGTCAAATCCCCAGGCATGCAGACCCCAGCCCGCCCACCGCCCCAGCAACTTTGCTCCGTGGCTGTGAGCAAGCATTAGCCACAGGCCAGGGCCCCGGGAGCCAGCTGAACTGAGAAGGAGCCCCTGGTGGACGGCTGGGGTACAGGGAGGATTTGTCTCCCAGCCTCGCCTGCCTTTCTGTCCCCAGGGGCCTCTGCCTACCCACCCAGCCTGCAGCTGCGGCCAGAAGCAAACTTGGAGGAAAGTCAGGGCCAGTTGCTGCTGCTGAGGCAAGGAGGAGGCCACCGAGGTCAAGCAGACTTGGCACTGATGCTGGAGTGTCCAGTTATGTGTGGCAGGAGCCGTGACACAGACGGTGGGTGCCAGGGTGGGTTTGTGGCTTGTTCCCTCCAGTTGTGGGGACAGGCGAGGACCGTGTTGGAGAAGGTTTCCCAGGAGGGCAGGCCTGGAGCGGGGGCGGGGGGGCACCTAGAGGACCTGTCACCTGCTGGGACAACCTCTCATTTAGAGGACAGGCACCAGCGGACAGCGCTCTGGGTCAGCGGAGGGGCCAGGCCTTCTGACCCCAAACCCAGAGAGCCCTTCCTCACCTCTTTCTCTTTTTGGGGCCCACCTTCACCCCGAGCCCTCCATTAACCCCTGCCCTCCCCGACGTGGCTGTGGCCTGGCTGACCCACTGAGGATGTCCCAGGATCCCACCACGTGGCTGTCCTAGGTGAGCGTGTCCGCTCGCGAGTGAGGGGCCTTACCCTTCATGGACTCAAAGGTCAGGTGCCGATTCCACCTTGCCGCCGGTAGTGAAGAACGAACGCAGAAGACAGATGGAGGCCGCTGCCACTCGCAGTATGCTAATTCCGCTAACCAGTGGACCAGGAAATGGCCGGTCATTTGCGCCGCCATCAAGACTCAGAGATGCTGCCTCAAAGCTCACTTGTCTTTAATGCTGTCCCCTGTTGGGGCTCCTCAGAGCGATCACTGCAGCCAATTTCCAGAGTCGCAGGCAGCAGGAGGAACGGGACAAGTGATGGATGTGTGGGTCTTCAAGGGAGCGTCCCCCACCCCCACCCCACTGGCTTTCGAACTGTCCTGTGTCCCAGCACCCACTGGGTGCCCTTGGCCCCGGCCCAGCCCTCCACCTCTGTGCTGGCTGGGCCTCCCTCCCAGGGCTGCGGCCAGGGCCCAGGGGGCCGGCAAGTGCTTCAAGGGCCACAGGGCTCCTGGAAGAGGACAGAATTGCTGTGTGCCTAACGGCCTTTAAGACTCGGCTGACTCTCAGCCCATGGTGGCTCCTCTCCACAGCTCCTGGAGGGGTGGAGAGCTGGGAGGCACAGGAACGCTGCCCATTGTATTTGGAGCTCAGAGCTGTTTCCAGATTTTGTGACATGCCTGGGGTCACACCAGGGGCTGCCTCCTTGGCTGCCACTCTCCCCCCGGAACTCTGCACTCACATCCAGTCCTCCTGGGCCCCTTCCTTCTGACCACCAGTCATAGAGATTTGCACTGTCCTTTGCTGAGGGGAGGCCCACACTGGGCAAGCTCTCCCTACCTGATAACACAGCCAGGGGAGCTCTGCCACTCTAAGCCCCTAATACAATGACATGTGCCTTTTGTCCTAGGGATTCCGAGATGCCACCTCGGAACCTGGCATACAGAGGTCCATGTCATTGTCATTTTAGGAAAGCTGCAACTGGAAAAAGCCCCCGTGAAACGGATCTGTTTAAAACAGGGACCTTCTTTCCTAAGAGAGGGTGTAAACTGAAGAAGCTTGATGTGCAATTTGTCTTAAAAGTTTAAAAAATTGTATTAGGCCCTGGCTGGTGTGGCTCAGTGGATTGAGTGCCGACCTGCAAACCAGAGGGTCTCAGGTTCAATTCCCATTCGGGGCACATGCCTGGGTTAAGGCCAGGTCCCCAGTAGGGGGTGCGCAGGAGGCAACCACACATTGATGTTTCTCTTCTCTTTCTCCCTCCTTTCCCCTTACTCTAAAAATAAATAACTAAAACATTTTAAAAATATTGTATTAGGATTTATTAAAATAAGTTATCTTGTTTTTTTTTTTCAACTCAAGGCTATGACTGCATCTTTAATCTTAGATTGAGCCAAGAATGAATCAAAAGTCGATTTGGAAGTATCGAATCAATTTTTTTTTCAGCAAAAAATTGTACGATGGCTCTCTGTGCGGGCCCTCCTTCATGGCTGATTTTCACAGCATGGTCTCACAAAGTGTCCTTTTTGCAAAACTACCCAAAGGCTTCATGCATTTTCACAAGGGCACATCTTAATCCACAGCCCCTGAGTCACTCTCTTTCAGGTGTCTGCTGTGCCATCACCCGCGCTAATTTTTTTTTTCTTCAAATCCAGAACGGTCAGACCCTCATCTGTCCATGGCTTCACATAGAATTCGGACACTTCTCCGGCATCATTTTCATGGCTCCATGAAATCCTGCAATTTTGGCACAATTTGTAGTTTCACTTGGCAATCCATTTTAAATGGGTGTTGCCTAGGCGGCAGAGGTGGACACTAAAGTTTGGCAGAAAGGGACATCTTGGTGGGCACTGCTTCTATAGCAAGCTGAGTTAACGGTGGCTCGTGTTACCCTGAGGAGGCTAAGTGACCTGGGGACCCCAGTGCTGACCCCAGGAATGGTGAGGCCCTCCGTGTGCTGGTTCTCCTGTTACGCAGCCAGATCCCGCTCCTGCGAGGATCAGCGGAGGCGACAGCTTCACCCCGAGCTGTCTCCGCAGGTTTCTGGACCGCGTCTGAGACCCAACCAGGTAGGGTGAGTCTGAAAAGAAGCAGGTCACGTCTCACACAGCAGAACCCTGTCTAAGAGCTCCAGATTTAAACAGAACCTCCTCATATTGGGTTCAGGCAGCCCTCTCGTCGCTGGGGATGCCAGATTCAATCTGAGATGACACTTCCGGGGCCATTTTCCCTGGGGACAGCCGGCTGGGGGACTCCAGGATAGGGTGAGCAGTGCTCTGGGAACCCTGGTTCATTGAAGAACACCAGTGTCTTCCAGGTCTTAAAGAGTAATAGTGATAAGTAAAGTTTGCTGGGTGCTTACCATGGGCCAGGTATTGTGGCAAACATGCCACAAGTATTTTTTCATTTTCACTACCCTTTTACTGTTACCCCCATGTGAGAGCTGGAGCAATAAACACGTGGAAAGATGACTTTTGCCTTAGCGGATGTGGCTCAGTTGGTTGGAGTGTTGTCCTATAAATTGAAAGCTTGTGTGTTTGATTCCCAGTCAGGGCACACGCCTAGGCTGCAGTTTCAGTCCCCAGTAGGGAGCCTACGAGAAGCAGCAGTGGATGTTTCTCTCTTACATCGATGTTATTCATTCTCTCTCTGTCTGTTTCTCTGTCTCTCTTTCTCTTAAAGCAATGAAAAAAATGTCCTAAAAAATGTCCTTAGGTGAGTATAAAAAAAAAGATGACTCTTTTTCCAGGTCACACAAGTGGTAACTTGTGAGCCGAGATCTGAATGCGGGCAGTAGGACTCCAGACCTCACACTTGTAATGAATATCGGTTTCGGAAACTAACTTGGCTTTATTTTTCCCTTCTGGGTTTGAATAATGCTGGAGCAGCAGAACCAAGGTGTTGTAGGGGGCCAGCCCCTCTCTCGCATGTGATTAGTGAAGAAATGACTCGCCAAATGCAGCTTCCAAATTGAATAGCAATCTGCAATTAAAAACCTCTAAAATAACAAGTGTACTTTCCATCGAATTATGAATCCATTTCGAAAACTCTATGCATGAGTCGAGGCTGTCGGTCTCTTAGGAAATGCAACTCCAGACGTGCTGGTGTCACTTCATCTCAACAGACCCCGGACGTATTTTCTCAAAGATGCCTCGTTTCTTGAAACCAAGAAAATAATTGGGCTGAACACGCTCAGTGCAGACTTTCCCCTGCCGGTGAGCTCTTTGATAGCCCCTGAGAAGTCACTTTTTGGGGGCCTCATTATCCGTCAAGATCTCGTGCTGCTCATTTGCATATGAAAGAGGAAGTTCATAAAAGCCCTTTCTTATTTTTTAACACGAGTTCAAATCAGGGGCCATTATCATCCTATAGAAAGACCCAAATGGCATATGGATCATTCTGGAGAAGGGGGTGAGCGCCTTTTAAGAGAATTGTTTTAGTTTTTGCAGGAAATTAATCAGAGGGCTGGGCTTTGTGGAGCCGGGAGCGAATCTAATCTGTCCTTTGTTCGAATTCGCCTTGCTCCAATTCCTAGCAATTGTAGACAACATGCTCCTTTGTTCGGGAGACACTTGTTACATGCATAATTAGAGACTGCAGTCGCTGTGTTTAAAGAAAAACTGTTTTCCAATGTAATGTGTGATCTTGATAATAGTATTTTCATCAAAGGTAGCAATTACATTCATTAAGCTGGGACTGGCATGGCAGCAAGGAAATTAAGTGGAAAGTGAATAAAAAGCTCCCCTCCCCCCTTTGTTATCTGCTTCCCTTTAGAAGTTGAAATGCACCATGGTGAGCGGGCTCTGGGAAATACATAGTGCATATAAAAAAATAAAGTCCTCCTTAACCTTTCTGAATAATGACCCTGCAGATATCCTAGGGATGGCAACATAGATGCACTTTTCAAATTCAAGGGCTTTATTCTGCCTTAATTTCCTATGCAAGTTTTAAACGAGCTCGACATATGATTCAGGTCTTTAAAGGCTGCGGGGCTCTTTGGGATTAATTCACTGTTCTTTGCGCACATAAATTAATAGTTTTGTGTTCTCAAAAAACCCACAACAAGGCATCAATCAAGCGGTTTAGGAGAGAAATAAGGCCATTTGCCTAGTTTTAATTACCCCGGTAACTATTCGTTTAGGTTTCCTTACACTTGAATGTCGAGGCTGTTGTAAATGAAGTCCCCGCACTGAGGTGCAAGCATCGCACAGGGAAAGAGCCTCCAGCTTCTTGAATCTCACTGTGTTGCTGGGAAAAATTTATTCTGGAAAAGACAAAGTGTATGTGCATGTGTTTCCTCCGGGCAGATGCTCTGTGTCTTCCCCCCCACCCCAGCCCCCACCCCTCAGATTAAAAGTCCTGCTTGAAAAATGTCCTTGCAATGCCTCAAAGGGCTTGATGATTTCAATTTTATTCAACAGAGCACAGTGATAGCCAGACATTCCTGGGCAAAAAGTAGATGGAAATATGCCACCTCCTATCAGCACCCTGGCTCCGGCCAACGTTTGAACCTGCAAAGCTTTCTGAGAAAATGAAACCAGCCCACAAAAATCAATTGGGGACCCCTATTCCTTGTGATTGGACACGCACAGCGCTGCGGCGAGAATCATTATCTCTAAATTGATTGACCCAAATGCCATGCAGATCATCTTGGAGTGGGAAGCCAGCGTGCTTGACGGGCTCCGCATTTTCTGCTGGCTGCACAGCCAGACGTGGCCATGGCCTTGAAGGCCACCCTCTAACCAAGCAGGTCAGGGTATTGCCCTTGGCGAAGAGAGATGCTACACTGCAAGAAAAAGAGGGACTGGGGAAGTTTTTTAACTTTACGTTCTGACCTGCTCAGTAGCGGCTTGACTTTCGGAGATGAGAACACTGAATGAGGACCCAAGAGACCCAGCTGTGGTTCCACCTGGTGACAAAAGCTAGCATTTACTGAGTGGCTTAGGCTGCTCTGCCAAGGGTTAGCACGCATGGTGCACCTTACGCCTACAGCAAGTCTTCCAGGTGGGCACTGGTATTGTCGTCATGTCCACTTCATAAAGAAAAACAAATCTTAGTGAGGTTAAGTCACCCACCTCAGGCTGTACAATTAAAACGAGGGAAGCCACACCCAAGCCCCAGCAGTCTTCAACAAAGCCCAGGCCCTTGGCTGCGTGATCGCAGGGGCAAGGGCTTCAGCTCCATGGGCTCAGGGCCCCTCGAAGTAAATAAGGGGGAGGCCGACAAATCCCCAGTGTCCCTGGCAGCTTGACAATTATAAGATTTTTCAGAAGACCTTTTAGGTTATCTTGGGCTTATTTGTTTTGGGGACCTCCTTTGAAGAGCCACAGGTAGCCCCCTAGAGCAGACAGGACAGAGGATTGGGTACCTCCAGGCACCTAAAGATCCCAGGATGTGGCCCAGTGACAGCCTGGCAGGTGTGGCTCTCCATCCACCAGCACAGGTGAACAAGGGGGGACAGTGCATTTCTTTAGTTTTGATTGGGACAAACACGGTGAGTCACAGTGGTTGGGGATGTTCCCTAATAATCATCTACCCGAACCAGGTCTCCTGCTAGGTGGTAGCTCTTGGCAATAGCAGGTCTCAGCTCAGCGTGATGACTCCTCAGTCGCTGTTGCCTCATCAGACTGGCTCAGTCCAGCTCTGAATGCTTAGCCCTGTTCACTTCCGTAGTCTCCCATCCACTTTGTAACTGCTGTGCCCCAAACCCCAGCACTGGCCCTGCCCATTTGTGACTCCAGCAGCCTGCTGTACATGCAAGCGTGTGCATTTGCACATGTGTGGTGGAGGCAGGAGAGTGCAGGGTCTCGATTGTTTTCCTTTCCACCTATGGTGCTGTAGTTGGCTGTGGGGTCGAGGAGGGAGGAGGGAGATACAAAAGAGACCTCTGCCTCCTTACCTGGCTGGGCGAGGTGCCACTCCTCCCTGACTTCATTGTTCTGGCGACTTCTCCATATGCACATCCCACGTGCGGTTGGCTAGAGCGAGTCCTGCTATCCATAGTCTCTTGCAACAGTGGCTGCATTTTCTGCCCGGCTCTTTCCCCTTCGGTGCATACCTCTTTGTCCTCAAGATAAAAGATTCCCCAAGGTCATGTAACACAATCGCATCTGCCTCCTGTGCCGGTTCTCGGGCCTGTGGGTACCCACGGAACCCATCTTACTTAACCATTTGGAACCAGGAACTTGAGATGGGGTGGTCCTGGCCCCCTCTGTGGTTCCCCCATCATTTCCCAAGTCTGTTTTTCTCCTGCTCTCATGGAAACAATCAACAATCCACAAGCTAAGGAAGGTGTCCAGCTGGGAGCAAAATGCCAGGCTGCCTTCCTTGTAGGATCCTCAGCCTTGGCATTGGGGAGGTAAAGCCCCCTCTTGTCCACTCTGGTGGGTGGTGATGAACTCCTCTCCCACGCTGAGGATGGTTGACTGAACTGGTACCCCTCTGAGGCCTGTGAGGATGTAGCTGGTCTGACTCCTGGTGATCTTCTGAACTTATGAAGTATGAGGTACTCGTGCATGGTGACCTTATAATATTTTTTAAATTGATTTTAGTGAGAGAGGGAGAAATATCACTTTGCTGTTCCACTTATGTATGCATTCATTGCTTGCTGCTCATATGTATGCATTCATGCCTTCAAGGTTTGAACCCACAACCCTGGCCTATCAGGTTGACATTTGAATCAACCAAGTTACCTGGCCAGGGCTTGGTGACCTTATAATTTATCACCTAAATTGGAAAGCCATTTTGAAAGTGACAGGTGGTACTGTTAAAAATTATTCTGAGCCAAAAGGCATAAACTGGGACTGTCTAGAACAACTGAGACGTACTGTCCCCTGACCCCTGTGGGCCTCTGCACTCTAGCATGTTCTTCACAAGGGCGAAAGCACACCCTCCATCCCATCAGTTCATGCAATGCCCTCCCGGAGCCCCGCCCCAACTGTCCAGCTTCGCTCAGGGCTCCTTTCCCCAGGAGTCTGTCTGGCTTCTGGGGGGTCTCATGCAGGGCCAAGTGTAAAGGGCCCTCTCGGAGCCTCCATCCCCTACCGCATAGCCTACCTCCATGAAGAGAGCCTGTCCCCCTGGCCAGGAGGAGCCTCCTGCACCCCGGCTTTGCTGGGTCACCTGGGACAGGCTGGGTGCTCAGCATCTTCTGTGAGGCCAGAGGGCTCTGCCCAGCATCCAGCCTCCTGGGGCCCCGTCCATCCTTCCCTCTGGCACACCGCTGCCCTCTGGGGCGCCAGTCTAGGTGACCTGTGGGGCAGGAAGGCCTGTCTGCACCCACCCTGGGGAAATCCCTTTCATCTGGGACAGACTGATCTCTCCTCAAGCCTTGCTCCACTTTGGACTTGTTTCCCCTTTCCTTCAAACCCCACCATCCGATGAGACCAGGGACAAATGTCAGGAAGCGCTGTGGCCAGCCTCGTGCAGCAGGGAGGAGTGGGGGAGAAGGGATTAAAGAAAAACAGTAACAGCTCCCAAAGCCATCTTGCCACACCACTTGAAAGCCAGAAGTGCTTGGGCACCAGTCCAGTCTGCTTGGTCAGGTGCTCCTCGGGACACCTGGACCTCGGTGGGTCGGGCGGCCGCATCCCCTATAGCGGTGAAGACCAGCAGAATGCTCCGTGATAACGGAGCGGTTCCACAGCTGTGCTGCCCCACACGGCAGCCCCAAGCCCAACACGGCTGATGAGCACTTGCAATCCGCTTTTTATCTATATTAACTAATTTAAATCGACGTAGCCCCACGTGGCCAGTGGCTATCATACCGGAGAGCCCAGTTCCCTAGAACTTGTTGAACAGGAGTGGTATCATCCAGCTGCCGTTTCAAACGCAGTGCTAGACAGACCATGGCCTGGCCATGGGAAGAGTGGAAGCGGGAGGTGACCGGGTTCTGGGGAGGGGACCACACCGTCCCCGGGAGAGAGAGCGTGACTATGGACTGAAGTGCTTGAAGAGACGAAGGCGGCCCAGTTACCAGCGGGCCACCCAACAGGGCTTCCTGTCTGGCCATCCATCCCACAAATGTTTCCTCAGCTCCTGGTCTCACTCAGCTTTTTTGGATTCTGGAGCAGGGGTGGTGTCTTAGTCAGCTGGGGCTAAACAGGAAATGCTTATTGCCATATTTTGTCATGTATAATGCACACTTTTTTGCACAAATTTTTGAGGGAAAAGTAAGGTGCGCATTATACCTGGGTACCTGAAGTACCCTGTATCTGTTCTTGTGTTTTGTAATAATTTGTTTCATAAAATTTCTTGTACCATAATATGTTAAAAAAATTAATGCTGACACTCCTTTATAATACAAAAAACAAGTATCGAAATATAAATTAATAAATAATTGAATTAAAATGAAAGACTTTTTTTCCTGCAAGTTTGGGCCCAAAACATGGATGCGCGTTACACATGGCAAAATACGGCCTCACCGCTCCGCACACAGGCTGGGAAACCCGAGATCAGAGCGCCACCAGATCCGGTGTCTGGGAGGACCTGCTTCCTTGTCAGCAGCAGTCTCCTCACTGGGGGTCTCCCTGGGGTGGTTCCTTTCATAAGGACACTAACCCATTCATCCCCACCTCCCAACACCATCACCTCATCCTTTAAGATTCCACCGCCTGACTTTTGGGGGGCGGGGCACAAGATTCAGTCCATAGCCGATGAAAAAGATTCTTTCTGGCCCCAAATCAGGTAATTCCATCAAAGCTTTGCAGGAGTTTGGCTTCTCCCTCTGACCCTGGCTATCTCAAAAGATCCCCCCATTCAGAGAGAAACAAATAAAGCATCTCCTGATGTCAGAAGTCCTCACAATTTTTAATCTCCCAGACTTACTTGGATACATTTGATATATAAATAGGATATATTTCTCCTTTCTACCCCCCTATTAAGAATAACCTAGTTCTCCCTCTGTCTAATTGTACTGAGCACCCTCTGAACTCAGGGCTTGGCTGCAGGTAGGCCTTCGAGCACTACCTGGAGTGTCCCCAGGGCCTGCTCTCCAGTGCCTGCCGCCTTCCCAGGGCCAGGACTGCTGCAGGCCTTCCCTCTCACCCCACGGTCAGGGTCACTGGGGAAGTGCAGAAGAAAGAGAGGGAGAGAAACATTGACATGAAAGAGAAACATCAACTGGTTACCTCTCATATGTGACCAAAGCTGCAACCCAGGTAGGTGCCCTGCCTGGGAATGGAACCGGTGACCTTTTGCTTTGCAGGATGACGCCCAGCCCACTGTGCCACACCAGCCAGGGCAGCATCACCGGGCATTCCCAGACTGGCTTGTTTTCTGAGGTTGCCTCTATGCGTCTTCTTTTGGTTCTTTTTTGGTTCTTCTTTTGTACCCCCAACCTGAATGCCAGTATCTAGCAATTCTTGTCTCGCCCTGGCTGGTGTAGCTCAGTGGATTGAGTGCGGGCCTGCAAATCAAAGGATAGTGGTTGGATTCCCAGTCAGGGCACACACCTGGGTCGCAGGCCAGTTCCCAGCAGGGGGTGCACGAGAGGCAACCACCCATTGATATTTCTCTCCCTCTCTCCTTCCCTTCCCCTCTAAAAGATAAATAAATAAATAATCTCCTTTTAAAAAATAAATAATTAATTACAAAAGTAATTCTTGTCCCATTGAGAAAAATGTTGGACTCCTCTCCTAGGCTGACCACCCCTGACCAAAGGATAGCAACTGCTTCCAGGGTAAAGTTGCACGGGAACGGGGGGCACAGCCTCTGCCTTCCCTTGGCTGGGGAGCAGAAGCACGCCTGCCTGGTGGGTACAGACACGCGTGGCTGCTTCGTGCTTTGCATGAACTTTAATTTGCATTCTTTAATGAAAATACCTTCTACTTCTGTACACTCTGAATAAAGTTATTTTTAAAAATCCTGTGGGTCACAATGAAGTACATATAAGATCTTAATAGAAATACAGACTACCAAAGGAGAGGTTAGAAAACAAAAAATGCTAGAAAGAGCAAGAAAGAGAAAATCTTCAGAGGTGGCCCGTTTAAAATTTTAAAATTCCATAATAATCAAGTGAGCACAAACAGGACATTGCACATTCTTTATTTAATGAAAATTTAATTACCGACAGAACAATGGAAATCTATATGAAAACCATTCTCATCCAATCCACCACATGAGAAGGTTGAAATCCCCGCGATTTCACCCTCTTTGTTAAAAATGTAATTACTGAGCAAAACAATAGGCCCACAGCCGAGCCTGCAGTCGTAGGCTACCCCGGGCCCCACAAACATCAGGGGGCCTTTGGAGGGCAAGTGCAGAGACACTGGGGGGTCCGGTGTGCTCGGTCACACGTGGCATGCTGAAGTTACCATGGGGTCTTAGAGAGGGCCCTCCTCGAACAGAGATGGTAAAAATGGTAGAGGAACTAGGGTCCAAAAACTATTACAAGTTACGGGCACAGGACCATTTCAAGCAGGACACAAGAGAAATGAGTGTCGAGAGCAGTAACAGAAGGGCTTCAAAACCAACCAACCCTGAGAGCCCTTTCTTTTGCTGGACAGAAGGACGGACGAGGGTTTTCCTTTTAGAGAGATGCCTTTGGAACATTCTGGCTTCATTATAACGTGCCATTCTGTCCTCTGAGGGCCAGTCCCAGTGTTTGCTTTGAGTTCAGGTTCTTCTTAGGCTGCATTATTCGTCAGGGGTGATCAAGTAAACTTGCTTTGAAATTTTTATTCTTTTGGAGATTGCCTTGGATTGCTGAGACCCACTAGAAACTTCAGACCAAAAAATTAGTCGGGATGTGGCAAACATGTGTGTATGTTTAGGGTCAATGAGGTAGCATGAATGCCCAGGCCAAATGATGACTTCTGAGAGCATGACAATAAAGAAACAGAGCCTGCATTTTTTACATATTGTTAAAAAAAAAAAAAAAGCCCAGGTGGCTCAGTTGGTTGAAGTGCCATCCCATACACCAAAATGTTGTGGGTTCAATCCCCAGTTGGGGCACATACGGGAGGAAACCAATGGATGCGTTGAGGTTTCTCTCTCTCAAATCAATAAACATATCCTCGGGTGAGGGTTAAAAAAACCCCACCCATGTGTGGCAACTGTTTTACTATCGGTACATTTCAACCTAAGTCCCCCGACTTCTCGCCCTTTGGACACGTGCAGGGTTGTTTCAGTCTGGAAATACCCTTTATTACAGAAAACACTTAAAATGAGCTCAGCAGCAATCGAAAACCCACGGAGTTGGAAAGATGGAGTATCCGCATGCGAAGGAACTGAACCTGCACTTCTGGGACCCACGTACTCGTTCCAGAGTGAAGACGCGGGGGCAGCGAACGGAAGAGGCGCAATGGGAGTAACGTGATACATGGCAGAATTCCCACTTCGGGGAAAGGGCACCAGAAGAGAAGAGCCAGCCGGAGGGAGGGGGCGCTTTGACAAACGCTAAGGAAGCAGAGCTCTAGGAAGAAGAGGCCCCTGGAACGAGCAGAGCAGGCCACCAACGGAGGGTAGAAAGTAACTCCTGAGAGCGCTGTTTAAATCCACCCACGAGAGGGAAGGCCAGGTAAACACAGGAAGGAGGAGCCAGCGGTGAGGACGAGGGCTCCCACGCAGCCAGCGCCCACTGTCCAGCCTTCCAGTCGGTGACTCTCCAGGATGGGGGAGACTTGGACACTTGTGGACTGAAGGGGAGAGGGCCAGTCGGACTGAAGAGGCCACAGAGAAGTTAAGAGAGAAACATGACCCACGTTCTCAGGGGAGACCTTCTCTTCCTTTTTTTCCTTTTGGTGTGGCTGACCCACCTTCTCAGTAAAATTTAGGAGGCAATAATTCAATTGGGGTTGGCAAATATGTCCCTAAAGGACGAGATAGTAAATATTTTAGGCTTTGTGGGCAAGAGGCAAAATTGAAGATATTATACACACATTTATATACCATTTTACATGTAAAAAACCTATAGTTCCCAGGTCATAACAAACACAGGCAGTGGTCGTAGTGTGCCGGCCCATTTTAAACTACTGACCTGAGACCTTTAACTTCAGAACTTTGGAATTGTTTTTCTCCTGGGAATGAGTATTTCATATATAAGAATATATCACCTTTGAATACTTCAGGTCAAGTCACATAAAATCAAATTACAAGATAAGATGCTAATCCCAAGAGCAGTGAAGAAGCCCTTCCGGGGAAGTCCGGCTCGGCAAAGCTAGCCCTGCTCTGTGCAGGGCGGGCATTTAAACCTGCTCTTCACCCTCAGAAGTCGGATCCCCTTCTGGTCCCCTGTGTCAGGGTCTAGTCTCCCCTGGGGATGAAAGGAGCTGCCTGCCTCCTTGGCTGTGGTTATTCGAGAAAATCAGGAAAATCAGTTACAGGAAGACAACACACAAAAGTGAAAAATGCCGATAATCCTCTAGGTAGCTTTAATTTTATTTTCAATCACAGAGGTAGTATTACCTTGAACTACAATTACACAAGCACCATCGTATCCCAATATAAAAACGCAAGTGGGGACGATGCCAGCGACACCATGGCTGCCTTCTATACCGAGGCCCAGCGCCCCCAGCAGCGCAGTCTGGTGTGGGGACTGGACTTTCCCCACATGCATGCGTGGACTTACAAAAGTGATGGCTTCTTACCGTTCTGCAGAAACGTGCATTTTGTAATTCATGAAACAAGACAACTCGGTGATGATTTAATCTCCGTACCTGGATCTTGTTATTTTAAATTGCTGCATAGGATGGTATTGTGCATTTCCGTGATTTATTTATCCTCCTACTTAGCCATGTCTAGTTTTTTTCACCACTGCATACGACGCTGCCCTGAAGTCTGACTCGCCTTCCCGTCCATCCTCCCAGGAGCAGTGAGTGAGACGGCCCGGCTTCCCATGATCCTTGTTGACAAGTTGTACTTTATATTTTTGTTTTCTATTTAACCAAAGTTCTTTCGAGTTACGGTTAGCTTTCTTACATCCTGTTATACGCTTACCACCATGTATAGTGAACATGTAAAATTTTGTTTTTGGTCCTGGCTGGGTGGCTCAGTTGCTGAGAGTGCCCTCGATGCACCAAAAGGTTATGGGGGCATGTATGGGAGGCAAATGATCTATGCTTCTCTCTCCCTTCCTCTCTGAAAAAGCAATGAAAAAATATCCTGGGGTGAGGATAAATTTTTTTTTCCCTTTTTGGAGTTTGCAGAAATTTCCTTTGTGGCAAAATTCAAATACCTGTCATTTGCATTTGAGAAGAAACAAGCTCTCCCTCCCTCCATCACACTGAATTACGCTCTGCAAATCCTCTCAGCCTGTTCTGGCTTTTCCCTACTCCACTGACTTTAGACCCCTAAGTCAGTGCCTAAAGCAATGGCTTTTGATGTTTTCCAGTGTTTCTCTCCATGTAGCTGTTACATTGTTAGGAACAAAAACTTCCTCACTATTGGAAGTAAACTCTTAGTTTACTTTCTTAGTAAACTCTGCCTGTTTTGTTACATCATCTTTTTTGTTCTTTAAAGTTATTTTTGCCCTTAATTCTGTTTTGTTTGATATCAACACGGCTATTCCTGCTTTCCTTTTGGTAGTACTTGAATGGTCATTTCAACTTTCCTGTGCTGATTTTTTTTGTTTTCTTAAGGTGTTTTTAATTTTTGGTAGCTAGGAGTTAAATTTGCCTTTGTCCCGTCTTAACATCTGTTGTTTTTTTTTAAAAACAATTTTTATTGATTTTGTTTTTTAGAGAGGAAGGGAGAAAGAGAAACATCGATCGGCTGTCTCTCGTATACCCCCTGACCAGGGACCAAACCCACCACCCAGGCAGGTACCCTGACCTGGAATCAAACTGGTGACCTTTTGCTTTGCAAGCTGATACTCAACCAACTGAGCGACATCCGTCAGGGTCATCTTTTATTTTTAATAGGTGATTCTAACCCATTTATACCTAGAAGTGCTACTATGTTTGGCTTTAGTCCTACCTTATTTTGTTTTCAACTTATTTCCTTAAAAAAAAACAACAAATTTTTGTAAGGTTAGTTTTTTCCTTTATTACTGTAGCTATCCACACAAAATTCAAATTGCAAATCAGACACACTGTAGCCGCACACATAGATTTATCATGTTTTGTTATTCTTCCTCCCTCAGTGTAGCTTTTAGGTAACTCCAAGGAAGTGAATTTTTGTTTTGTATTTCCCTAGTTCCTTCTTCAGTAGCGCTTTCCTCACCCTTCTATTGCCCTCTATCCGGCTCCTCCCCCATTCTCCCAAAGCACGTGCACTCCCACACCTATTTGTCCAGCAGGCCCCGCTTTCAGCTGGCTTCTCTGCTCAAAAAGATCTGAAACTCCACCCTGAAGAATCATTCACCCATCAAGGGCTCGTTGGCAGTGGCATTTCACTGGAAGGCTATTGGAGACTACCAGACCTCAAAGGCCCATCAGCCAGACTGCCCGAGTTTGAATCCCATTTCTGCCCCAACAAGTATCTTGTTTAACATCTCCTGCCTCAGTCTTTCTGCCTGTAAAATGGGCTAATGAGAGCACCCACTGCAAAGGGGTGCTGTGCATGAATGTGTGTCAAGAATACAGAATAATGGCTGGCACATGATGAGAACTCAAGAGATGTCAGTACTTACTGGCATCGGTCTAATGGCTCTAACGAAATACTTTTGCCAGGGTTGGCCTTGGTCGTTTTCTACTCAATCTTTGTGCCAGATGCACTAATACCAGAAAGAGGACCCCTGAGGTGAACACACATTTCCATATGGATCTGGCCTTACTCATCTCTGCACGGCAGCCTTGGTGCCTGCAGCACCCGGACCCTTGGACACAGTGACCTTTTGTCACATGTCACTGAACGACAAAAGAAAACAGGATTGATATCTACATTTCTAGAATAATGTAGGAAATAACAGGGAACAGGTAGGCTGGAATCTCCTATGGCACGGGGACTGTAGCGCATCACCGAGTAGAAGGCGCAAGAACGGGGATTTCCCCAAGTAATACTAGGAAGCAGTGGTCCCCAGCCTTTTCGGCACGAGGGACCGGTTTCATCGAAGGCAGTTTTTCCACAGATGGGGGTGGAGGGTAGGGGATGGTTTCAGGATGATTCAAGTGCACTGCATTCAAGCTCACCTCCTGCCGTGCGGCCCGGTTCCCGACAGGCCCGGACCAGTACCGGTCTGCGGCCCGGAGGTTGGGGACCCCTGGTATAAAGCACGGGCATGAGCATCACAATCTGTGCTGTGAAGACGTGCTCAGAAAGGGTGACCTCGTCGCCAAAGAGCTGCTTATTTTGCTTTAGGAAAAAAAAAAGGATCCTGATGAAATTTTCTGTAGCGCCAACAATTTAAACTTGATCTTCATTATAAAACCTCCTCTCTGAAAACAAACGAGATCAGCTTACATGAGAGCAAACTATCAGCGTCGTATACAAAGGTGCTCTATCCGTCTTGGAGTAAGATTCTTTTCTTACTTCATCTGTATGCATAACAAACAATTCTGCTTAACAGAGAAGCAAGTCTCCAGTGAACTTGGCACTTTATTTTCCATTCTCCACAGAATTCTGATTTTGTAATAATGGATCCAGTCTGACATATGGCATCAAAACAAACCTTTCACTTCATGAAGGAGCAGCAAAGATGTATCAGCAAGGATGTAAGTAGTGCATTTAGGAAATACATCCTAATCCTAAAGCCAGCTGATCTCACACAACAACCTTCGCATTTAACACACCAGCGACACCCGAGGAGAGCTGCGGTCTTTGGCAGGTGATACATATATGTGAGCAATGACACTGACGAGTCCTAACACTTCTGAAATGCTCATTCTTTATCAGTTACGCCTAAAATAAATCAGTAAGAGGACGGAACTACGCGACGAGGCCGACACCCCGAACCTGCTGGACAGACACAACGTTAAAGGGGAGGAAGAACACTGAACTGGGAGCCAGTGCGTCTGGTCCTTGTCCCTGGATGGATGACCTCAGGCAGGGGCCCTGGGCTGGGGATCCTTCATTTTAAAGTGGGGGAGTTGAATGGACGGTTCTCTCAAGTCTTTCTAGGTATGACTTTCTTTGACGCGGATTCCTGTTCACGTCGTAAAATGAGCTCTCTGACAGTCCCAACGCGGCAGCTGGGTTGAGTCCAGCGCTGTCACATACAGGCAAGAGGCACTTTGGTGCTTCTGGTCAGGTCTCTGCCTTCTAAGCCTCCTGAGAGCCCACACCCCAAGTTAGCTGGCAGTGCTGACAGGCTTCGGGAGGGGAACAGACCCGTCTGCCACGAGACACAAAGTCAGGATGGGTGGTCTTAAAGACACCAAAATCATGGTTATTAAGCAAAGCCATAATGTAAGTTCTACAGGGAAAATCCATAACATCTTTGGGAAGTGGTAAATTAACAGTGATTCACAAATAGAGGAAGCTAGGTACATATATTGACCAAAATACATACTTTTCAACCGCTCTTTGTGAACATGCACAAAAAATACACACACAGTTAGAACTCTATTGGTACTAAATATAAGCTCAAGGTCCATCAGGGATGTCCAGCCCGTGCCGCACGCACCCGCACAGGTGGCTATGAACTCGGCCCTACACAAAACCGTGAATTTGCTTAAAATTTTTGTTTTTGGCTCATCGGTTTTTGTTGGTGTTTGCGTATTTAATGTGTGGCCCAAGACAACTCTTCTTCCAGTGTGGCCCAGAGCCGCTGAAAGGCTGGACAGCCCTGGCCACGGGAGGCTCCCTGGCGCTGCTCATCCAAACACTCACGAGGCTCACCATGGTTTCACACGTTTGTTCGTGTGTTTACGATTCCACGGGAGCAAGGCGAGACTCTTTTTCACTAATGTTGGCCTCTGCTCCATTACCCGTCAAGTCCGCCTTTCCCATGGTCCCAAGTCTCTTCGCTCTGGAGCACTGCCCCCGCCCCTACTTCCCTTTGACCGGCTCCTCTGCCCTTTGTTCCGGAAGACGGAGCGCGTGGCTTTCTGTTACGTTCCTGTTGGGAGCTGAGCGGATGTTACCTCTTTTGATCCGAAGTGTAAATTCGCCCTTATTTGTTCCTAATATTGTCATGTAATGCTTCTCTCAATTGTATTTACACAATTCTGAATATTTAACTATGATTTGTATCACAGAAATTAATCCCATTCCAAAGACATGAATGTGCAAAGCAAAATTACTTTGAAAATCTTGTTTTCCTAATAAGCGTGACCCTTTCACTTAAGAACGAAAATGCTTCCCATTCAACAGCAGTGGTTATGAGCCTTGAAACATTTCCAGCATCGCTCACCCAGGCCTACTTTGAGAAAGTACGAAAGTCTCACCTCTCAACTGCCCACCTCCCTCCTGAGGGGGTCTCAGGACACACGCCCTAGAGGGGTGGGTCTCTCTTGACTGGGAGTCCCCAATATGAAGAAATGGCACCAGCTATATATTTTGTTGACCTTTGCTTTTCTATAATTTGCAATGTAAAGCAATAAATTTATTTTTGCTTTCAAGATATAAAACTAGTTTTATATATGTTTTTATAGGACTGAATACGCTTTTTCAAACTCTAGAGCCTCATTCCTCATGAAGGGCTGATAGAGTTCTTTGTGGGGACGAGACATCTCCCTCTTGAGAATCACTGAGCCAAACAAAACACAACTTCTGAAGGCCTAGTCCCGATAAAGCCCAGTAACTGTGCTCGAGGAAACAGCACTCAACTTAATACACAGAGACACTGTATTGCTGAAAAATGGCGTGTGAAGAGGAATATGACAATATTAAACCTATTCTGATTACGAACCAAATTATTTAAGCTTTACTCTTAAAAACTAACGCAGAGACTTGTTTTTAAAATGATCTGCTGAACCCATCACAAAATGCCTCTTCTACACAGGTCACGTACCGTCACAAATTATATTGCCTTATTTCGTTAATGTTTTCTTCACTTGTTTGAATTACAGAGTTATACCTTTATTTTTCATCCATTCTCAGGCATTTAGGACTAGAATTTTTAGATTTTTCTAAATACAATTTTTATCGGTTTCTACCTCATACAGCAGCTTCGAATTGGATCTATCTGTCCTGTGGAATTGCTAAGAGAAACAAATATTTCTGACTAACACTGTGAAATAAAGTTTAATAGGACTACAAAATGGCCATCCGTGTCTCCAAATGCTGACTGAGTGAGACTTGTGTATTCCCCGGAGCTGGAATAACGCGTAACTTTAAAAAAGGCGTCCGCGAGACGACGTGGATGCACTTCTTCCCAAACTTTAAAAGTGGTTTCCTGTGCCAAGGTTACGCAGACCTGAGGGATAACACAGAAAAGGGCTCCCCCGAGACCCACGGACTAAGGGCTTACACCAGTTACTTCAGTGCTCTGGTGGTCGACTCCTCCAAAAGGCACAGGAGTTTAAAGCGCTGCACCCGCGGCCCCGGGGCGGGCCCACCCCTGCGGCCGTCAGTACTGCTCGCCGATGAGCTTTGCGATGGTGTTCAGCTGGATGTTTGACGCTCCTTCATATATTGTACCTTAAACGCAGGGGACAACGAGGAGCGGGTCACAGTTAGGCATGGACGTGAGAAAGAGCTCTACAGATGCTACCTCTGCATTTGCTACAGAACGGTTACTGGTAACGCCACTCCACGTGCCCTGAATGCACTACCAGACAGAGTGATTTTGCCTAAGAGATGACAATTTTCCATTTGGAAATTAAATTCTGATTCCAGACTCAGCATTAAACAGGTGAAGGCTTTCACTCCGGAACTATCCATGCAAAAGCTGGACTCCTGGGCTCGCCGTTCAGGAACAGAGGAACGGGCGCCTCCCACCCCTGCGGTGTCTCCACCTTCCCACCTGGGAGCAGAGCACCCGAGTGCTCAGGCTGGGGGGCACTGACCTTCGGAAATCATAACTTAGGTTTTAAAGAACAGCATTAAGCAAATCCAAAATAGTAACATTTTTAGCAAAAGAAAAATTAATACAGACTTTGTGGTGGTTTGACTAAAAGGCCTGTTGAGACATTCAAAAAGGCGATTTGATGTTTTTAAAGATATAAATCCATTGTTTTGAAGGGAGAGGGGGGAAAACCCAGCCATAGAAAAGAAGCGATGAGCATAACACTGCAGAGATGAAACTGGCCTCTGCTCGGGTGCCAGGACCAGTGACACCAACCGAACGCAACAGCCCTAACACCTGTGGACACAGGTGAAGCAGAACACCGCGGAGAAAAACCCATTTACCGATCTTTGCGTCTCGGAAGTATTTCTCCACAGGGTAATCTTTGGTGTAGCCTACGCCCCCCATCCACTCAACACATTTACTGGTGGTCAGTCCTGCAACCTGCCAAAAAGAAGCAGCCGGTCACCCGCTGAAACCACATGACGTAGGCGTTATGAACACTCTTGGGGCGCAACGCGGAGGGCAGGTCAAGTGGAAAAGATCTAGTAGTCCGGCATTTGAAAGGGAGGCGGGGGCGAGGGGTTTAGTCGAATGAATACGTGAAGGAGTCAAATGCCTATGTGAAGCCACGGAGTGTGTCGACTCGGCACCCACTGCCGAGGCTGGGGAACGGCAGCCCAGTGACGTGGAGAAGTCCTCTGGCCCACGCCTGTGCTCAGTACAGAAGGCGCGTGCACGAGTCGAGCACCGGGAACGTGGCGTTCCCACCGCACCTCTCTGGGGTGCCCCTGTGCCCCACTGTGGAACCACGCGGGTGATGGGACTCAGAGGAGGCCCGGCAGGGGACTGATGACGGATGGGCCTTCCACCTGAGCCAGGCAACCTGGTTTCCACCTAAGACCCTGTGAGAGCTTCGAGGAGGCCTCACAGAATTAAAGCACTTTCCTATGGAAGCTTTACTTTTTCTTTGCTACTCTGGTAGGAACTGTAAAGTCTGTGTTTTACTTGAAAAACAAACGAAGGCTCAACCGATATTTCTAAGTGAATAGCTGAGTAAATATGTATCTGAATTTCCGTTTTCTTCTTACCTCTGACGCGTAGTATTTGGCCATAGCTGCCTCTTTTATGAACGGTTTCCCGGCTTCGACGAGGCGAGCGGCGTTGTACGTCAGCAGCCTCGCAGCTTCCAGCTGGGTGGCCACCTGAGCCACTTGGTGCTGGAGCCCCTGTGACGTGGAGGCCCAGGTCAGAGAATTGCGATTTCTGACATCACGGCTCAGCCTCAAGAGGCTGCCTGGGTATGGACCACTAACAGACCCAAAATACACACCCCCAAGGAAATGCATGTTCATTTTGCACAAATACTTTAAAATCCCCCATCTAAAGTGAACTATACTATAGCTACTGTTTAAGAATTTTTCATAGTTCATGTAATTCTTTATAACTGTGAAGGTTTGAAAATATAAATGATCACAAAATTAGGTTTAAAAATTTCATTTCTATTTAATAATTATTTTCAACCCTTTCTATGACCCACATTGAAGTAAAACAAAATTCCAGCAAAGCAGAAATTTGAGTACATTTTTCATTTGCTTGAAGTGACAAAATTTTGCTCCTGCACATGGTCCCTCCCCTCAAGGAGCCCGTCATCTAGAGAAAAGACATGATCGAAGGCAAAGCAAAAACCGAATTACTCTAATGAGAGTAAAGCAGTTAGGGAAAAACTCTACTAACTTTGATCAAAGCTCCAGACGGATATACAAAACTAATAATGCTGCTTTGCATGATCAAATTTCTAAGAGTTCTCTTTTAATGACCCATACTAGGCATCTTCAAAAACGTCATGATTACAGGCCATTAGCACGCCTGGCCCTCCTCCCTCCCCCCATGTAAATTAAAACACAGCTTCCTGTGTGCAGAGGAGACCCGCAGCCTCCCTGAAAACGGTCTCCACGTTCTGTCCCCTTTGTTGCAGTCTATGCGGTGGCTGGCTCTGAGAAAGCACTTGAGCATAATAAAGTGAAAATTAGACCAGAAGCCATGCCAAAAAGCCTGTAATTCTGACACGTCTGACAGGCTGGACAGGAAGACGGCCTATTGCCACCAACTAATCCCCCGATGGCCTGGGGAGCTCGGAGAAGCCTGGCCATTGGGCCAGGCCAGTATTATTACCCAATGTGCTTGACTTAAGAGTGTGGTGTTGGTGCTCACGGCAGCCAAGTGTGCCTTCTAAAAGATGGGCGTGTCAGACAGCGTGGGGTCCTCTGAGGACTACTGTGCAACTCTGGCCTGCCTCCCAACAACTGTTAATCTCCGGAACATGTGTCGGACTCAGGCAATGTGGTAACACTTCACCCATCTGTCTTACTCAAAATCATGGCAGAGGGTAGGCAGTATTACCTTTATCTTGCCAACGAGGCAGTCAGGGCTTAGCGAGGCATGCTAACTTGTCCAAGGCCTAAAGCTAGTAAAACAAAGCACCAGGACTTAGACCCAGGAAGTCTGAGTGCAGACCCCAGGTCCTGGATCTCACGAAGCTGCGAGGAGACAGCTCCAAAGCCCTCGCCAGGTATCCCGGATGATGACATAACTGGGCCTCAGGGGCTACTGTTCTGCCCTTGAGGAGGTCAAGGTTTTCACAAGCACATGCCCTGAGATCTAGTCCTTCCTCCCTCCACGGCTTTGTAACACTGCTTTTCATCAACAGGAAGACAGGCGAGTCCAGTCCAGTAAAAAGATATTAATAATTGGATACCTGGAAGTCAAATAATCTCTTGCCAAACTGTATCCTTTCTTTAGTATATGGAACAGTGCAGTCAAAACATCCTTGAGCCAATCCCAGCATCTGTTTAAGAAAAAAATCAGAATTTCTTATTTTGTTATAATTTATGCTTTTAATTATTCAGGTTACAAATTCCTTTTGCGGGCAAATTGAAGAGTTTGGGGAGGGAAGAGCCAGAGATCCCCAGGTGGTGAGTGTGTGTTAATGACCTTCATCCACTGCTTTGTAGAACTCCACTTCCAGAAACTGGGAGAAAAAGAGGGGCTTCACATGAAAATGAGTGCATTTAACTTCAGCACAGAGGGAAGTCTTCAGTGTGGCCATGCTCACATAGCTAGGTCACTTCTCAGCAAACTCTCCCTCCCCGCTCCGATTCTCCAGGCAACAAAGCGAGCCACAAAAACTGCTCGGACCTGGCTTCAAAGACTGTACTGTAGCGCCCTGGAGCCCTTCCACCAGTCAAATGTGGAAGGTCACTTCTTAACCTTCTATTTTCCCGTCCGTCTGAGCAGGATTAGTAGAGGCTTCGGTTGAAAGAGCACTGGAACGTAAGAGAGCGGTGTTTCTCAAGCCTGGCTGCAGTGGGAACCACTGGGGGCGCTTCATCACCGAATACCCACACAGGGGTCTGACCACGGAGCCCAAACCCGGGGAGTGGAGGGGGTGTGGCCTAAACCCCAACCGGCATCTTGGAAACTCCTTAGGGGATGTCACGCAGAGCTAGGGTTGAGAGCAGCTCGGAGAGCGCACGTGGGAAAGACGCTAATCTGTGCACGTGAAGAACAGACAGGTCAGGGCGGGCTGGCAATCCAAGCTGAACTTTCTCCCTGCTAACCAACCAATTTCCCTATCTACTGAACAATGCAGGCTTAGAAACGGTTTCTAAACTTCAACGTTAGCTAGCTATTAAATCACTATCTGATTATGTCAAACTACGCAGGTTTCAAAAAAAGGGAAAAAGAATCAATAGTTACAGCTTTTGGGTGAAATGCCCACGCACATCAATATTTCATTAGTATTCGTTCACATTTTCCTTTAGCCTTTTAATTGAAACTTTCTGGAGAACAGAATGCCATGCTGAAAATTAACGAACAAAAACAAACAAACAAAACTCCAAAGGAACAAATTAAAGTGGGGCCGACTCACTGCACTTTTGTCTGTGAGATAAGGTGATGTCATTATACCCTTATAATGAAAGTTGATAGTCTGTTCATAATGTCCTTCATTGACATGGAAATTCAAATGATCAGGTGTCAATCCAAATAGGCTTCTCCACCTCTGTAAAATGTTTCCACTGTAAATACTGAAGAAATAAATTCTCTCCAATCACTGAGATTTGAGGTGGATGCCTTCGGTTCGCTGTGACACATGCCTCTTCGCTGAAAAGGCACCCACAGTATGACCCAAGGAATAATCACCACCTGACCATAACTTCTAATTAGGTTACAAGATGACTTGGAGTAATTAGTAAAATACAAGCCCAGGTTGTGTATTTTACTAGCAAAACATCTACATTATTTATATGTCTTGGAACAACGAGAGCCCGTACTGTAATGCCACATTTGAAGTCGAATCACAGGAAAACTTTAAAAAGAACAGATGAACCAATCCTTTCCAGTAACATCTAGTTTTGTGGGGAAGTCTGCATTATAACCTAAGAATATTTTGTTAGCAAATTAACAGCAGTGAAAAAGTCTAGACTAATACTATTGCACTTAACTAACCCAACAGTTAATATATATGTAATATAGCTTATAATATAAATGTAATATATATGTAATACATGTGTAATATCTTCAAAATCTAAAAGCTCTTCAGTTTTGGAATTTTGGATACTTATTGATTCAAAAGAAATAAATATATTCTACAAAAATGCCAATTTATACTAAAACCAAAGACTATTAATTTTCTTACCTTAGAAAAAACTATGTCACAATAGAAATATGTAATACGTATTACAAGGAACAAATACAGTGAAAACTTGTATGTTTCCCATCTTACATATCTATTTAATTGTGGCTATTTTAAGTGTCGCATCCACACAAGAACTGCCTGATTTTCACATGCAAAACCTTAGTCAACAAATATTTCATTACCTATAGATTAGTGACTTTTACTACATAGTACAATATTACTTATTGTTAATTTAAAAAATTTCTTCCAGAATGAGTTTCATGCTTTGAAAAGTTGATTTTTAAAAAAATTGAATTTACCGGGTGACACTGGTTGGTAAGATTATATAGGTTCCAAGTAGACGATCTATACAGCACATCGTCTGTGTATTGTCCTGTATGTTCGCCACCCCGAGCTGGGTCTCCCTCCATCACCATTTTTATCCCCACCTTACCCTGTCCTGCCTCCCCACCTCCTCTTCCCCCTGGTAATGACCGTACTGTTGACCGTGAGTTTTTTCCTTAGTCCCTTCACCTTTTCCACCCAGCTGCCCACTGCAGCCCCTCTGATAGCTATGAGTCTGTGGAAAAGGAGATGTTTAAAAAAAAAATACCATATTTATGCCCTGGCCAGGCGGCTCCGTCAGTTGGAGCACCGCCCCACACACCACAGATCTGCGGTTTCGATTCCTGGTCGGGGCACATGCCTAGGCTGCGGGTTTGGGCATATCCGGGAGGCAACTGGTCGATGTTCCCTGCACAGCGATGTTTCTCTGTCTCTCTCTCCCCACCCCCTCTCTCTAAATATCAATAGAAACATATCCTCAGGTGAAGGTAAAAAAATACCGTGTTTAGGATATATTTTAGAAGTTCTCAGTCCAGGTATTGAATAATACTTTAGTGTTCTTAAAACAGAAAAACTGCCACCACTTGGCCATTGCTTGGTTTTCAGGACATTATATAATCGACCAAAATGGAATTTTAAAGAAATGACAGAAGCCCTCCTTTCGCCTCATGAAAGGAACGGGCGCCCTCTTGTGTTCGCAAGCCTTCAAATACTCGTGGGTTTCACTGCGTTTTCCCCTCCCCACGTTCGCATCGACCCGCTCCGGGGCAGAGTCCACCCGCTACGGGACTGACCTGGGCGGCGATTCCGATTCTGCCCTCATTTAGGCTCTCTATGGCGTACTTATAGCCGTGTCCGACTTGCCCCAGGATGTTGGCTTCTGGAACCTGAAAAAAAATTCAGTTATTTCTCAATGTAGTTTCATTTAATTCACTTTGATTTTATATTTTTAAATGCACACATACTCCCAATCTGTGTGATATTGCTCCAGCATCTACTTCAGCTCCAAGGAAATCGGCGGTGGAGTCTCTGCATCTTGCAGGGAGTTGTTTCCCACCCAGCCCTCAGAGAGAAACAGGACACCACCGCGTCCTCCAGAGCCTGGCGGACAGCTGCTGAAGGAATGCGTGGGCCTAGAAAAAGGAGAGCCCCTACAACTCATCAGTCCCGCGAATGAGTAACAATGTTCCCAGTTCTTATCGGCATGGTGTAGTGTGAGATATATAAAGAATTACAGAAAACAGGTAAGCAGTTGGCAAGCGTGGGTAGTAACACTTTCTTCTGCTGAGATGAGATTACCCTAAAAAATTAACTGATGGGTGTGTTTGCGCATGTGTACATACAAAGGAGGGGAACGGGGAGAAGAGTGTAATGTTTATTCATAATTTAAAAAATCTACACTAGAAATTAAAAAATACAGTCAGCTTCATGACATGGACAGGTAGGGGAGAGAACGGGCAGAAAAGAGAAAGTAGCAAGAAGGAAGGCAGCTGGAGAAGAGCGGAGCCTCAGATGACATCCACGAAGACAGTCCGCAAGCACGCACACTCAGCCGCACGGGGGAAGATCAAGTTCTTTCTCTTAAAAAAAAAATATATATATATATTTATTTATTTTTAGAGGGGACAGGAAGGAGAAAGAGAGGGAGAGAAACATCAACATGTGGTTGCCTCTAATATGTCCCCTACCAGGGACCTGGCCTGCAACCCAGGCATGTGCCCTGACTGGGAATCGAACCAGCCACCCTTTGCTTCAGAGGCCCATGCTCAATCCACTGAGCCACACCAGCCAGGGTGGAAGATCAAGTTCTAATACGAGTGGTAGAGAATGCAGTGCCGCTGGGTCCATGGCCCAGGAGTTCTAAAGCACCAGCATTCTGGCTGTGTCTCCTCCTCATCTTTAATAGACCCCACACAAAACTGGGGCGCTGCGGGGTGGTTTCCACTCTCACTGAGTAACAGCCCCATCTTGTGGCCTTTGGTGTATTGGACATCAGGCTTCCTTCCCTGAAGCCAAGTTTGGTTTATAAGGATCAAATTCATTATAACCAGGGTTAATTCTTGGCATTGGCTCTCGAGGCCAAGCTGCAGGGCACAAGGCTTCCACTCCTGGCCTGAACTCTTGTGAAAAGTAGATTTAGTCATGCCTTTACCTAAGAATGGTGTTCAAGAGTCTTACAAAATCCTCTCCATTGCATGCTTAACGTCTGGTCGCTTTTCCTGCACATCCACGGTCCCATGCAAACCTTATTTCACATTAGTCGAAACTTTACTGGAAATTCTTTGATACCCACCTTGACATTTTCAAATGTTAACGGGCAGGTGGAAGAAGCTCTGATTCCCAATTTGTTTTCTGCTCTCCCCACGTGAAAGCCTTCAGTATCCCGATCGACTATGAAGCAGGTAATTCCTTTATACCCCTAAGAAGATTTACAATGTTACGATCACTTGGATTGTAAGATCCCTTGTTTCCGAAGAGCTCAAAGTAAACAGAAAACTAAAAATACACTTCAGCAATAAATCCTAGTGGACTCAGAACTACAACACGTGTACATGAAACAGGAATGATCAGAGGGCACTGGGTTCAAAATCAAGAACTTCACTGTTTCCTTTACTTTTGCGGAAACCATTAGGGACATTAAACTTATTAAGTTACACTACAGCATTCTATGACCCTGGGAACTCCATGTTCTATATTTAATTTTATTAAGCCTTTGGAAGTTTCAAACATTAATTCAAATAAATGTTACATCGGAGAAAAAGACCAAAGTTAAAATGTATTTATTTTGCTATATGTCTATTTTCCAACTGAATAAAATAGCCTTTAAACTAAATGTACTAGATAGGTACTTAGATTTTTCATGATTACACAGAAAAATTGAAATTCTACAGCATTAAAAATTACCATCCTACATGACACATTAGGAGGTAATAAAGGGTTCTCCGTGCTCAGTAGTTACATCAACAGCGTTCAGGAGGTTAAGAAATGAGAGGATGAAAAGATGGAATTGTCTAACATTTTCAGTGCTGAGGAGAAGGAGGAATTTGAGACTAAGTCCTAAAAAGGAAATGGAAATAGGAAACAAATGTCAAGAGAAGCGAGACGGGGCGAGGGGAAGAGCAGAAGCCTCGCTTTCAAACTTGCCAGGGAAGGGTCCACGTTGGCCATCACCAGGAAGAGGCCCGCGTGCTCGGCGTTGGAGATCCACATCTTGGAGCCGTTGATGATGTAATAATCCCCCTTTTTATCCGCTCTGGTCTTCAAAGCAAACGAATCACTACCCGAGCTAGCCTCTGAAAGGCAGAAACTCCCTACCTACACATGGAAGGAAAAATACCCCTGGTTAATAACTGTGTCTATACGCTGTATAACAAATACTTATGGCAAAATGAACGTGTATATCAAGTGTGCAGCTACTTTTAAAGCCTCTACTTATCTAAACGGTAATGGTACTCCGACAGTATTACTTCCCAAAACTCCCTATTGGTCTAAGGCAGGCTTAAAGACCTACGTACACATATTCAATGTGAAGTTCAATTACACCGGTTCTAACAGTTACAGTAGAAAGACATCTCGATGTAGATGAAACCACCAGTGAAGGTATTAGAAAATATAATTGAGACAAAAAATAATAATTTTACTGGCTCATCATTACTCTTAAAATGTCCAAGTGGCAAAAGAGAGGCAGACTATATTTTTCAGGTGGTGTTAATTTATTATTACTTGATTTGTCGATGGTGCTGCACAGTGGGGTGGAGTAGTAAAGTCAACATCACAGCAACTTTCCTCCTGAAAATATTAAATGTTAGAGAGATCAAATCCATTTCAACATCTCATCCCAACTCACTTTTTCTGTAGCTAGCATGGTCAAATAGGTAGCCTTTTGTTCTTCCGTTCCATGTTTTTCAATCAGCTTATTGACTACTGTGTTCTGGACGTCACACAGCAGAGCCACAGATGCATCGACTTTGGCCAATTCCTCGACCGCCAGGACAAAGGAGAAAAACGAAGCTCCTGTCCCTCTGTACTTGGTGTCGATGTTGATGGCCATGAGCTGCAGGGAAACAGGGAAGCACAGACCAAGAAAGCAGTTTTTACAGGGCAAAATATCCTGCCATAACCAGTGAAAACATAAATTGTAACCATATGCATTCTTAATTTTTAAATTTGCATGCATATTTTATGTCTATGCAAAACATAAAACTGTATGCATTTGAAAAGGATGAAATAATGAAATGCTATAACTATTTGTTTCCATTTGTGATCTAAAACATAAAAACAAGGGGTAAGATGCTTTGAAAGATAATGGAGTGGGATAATGAGAAAGCCTCGGATATAGACATATGCTGATGACCTTTATCACTACGAACTGTTGCTGCCTGTGTGAAAACTGCAGGTGCTGCTTTGGCTTGGCTTTTCGACGTGGCCCCTTTCTGCTGACTTCAACACAGTGAGGAAACTGAAGAAAGCAGCCTACCCCTCAGTGGGAATGTCTAGTTTCATGGGGCATAATCTCTTCTAGCCAGACCCTTCCACCTTCGCTCCTCGATAATTACGTGACCATTCCTTTTTAGGCCACTGCAGCAAATCCAGATGGTTAGCAGACAACTTCTGGGGGCGTCGCCCAGAACCGCACCAGACCAGGCCCGGGTGCCCACTAACTTCCCCAACCTCGGCCCCGGCATCCCAGCAGCGGTTGGGCCATTCAGTAGCTGCACCCAAGTCTGGACCACAAAACGTCCCCAGCACTCCAGCTCTGCATCCTCACTTCAGACAGAGATCTCGAGTCCGTGTAATTCAGGCCCCAAAGCTGTAACAGGTAACAGGTCTACCCTTCCTCCCATTCGCTCCAGGCACTTTGGAATCCCTCCTGTGCTGCAGTCTGGATGGTGGTCCAAGCTGATGGGAAGCTGAGCTGGAGGGGAGACCTGGAAATGACGCGCTCTGAGGAAGGGGCGTGGCACTCAGTGTGTCCGCAGCCTGGGGCGGGCAGGGCAACAGTCTGATCATATCCTCCACGGCTGCCAGACACACCGCTGCTTCTCCAGAAAAAGTCACCATTTCTCCTACAGTGGGAACACTGTTTTTTTGTCAGCTACTGCGGCAGGTGGCCATGCTGAGACAACAGGAATTAGGAGTCGGGGAAGCTGAGAAAAGATGGTGGGAGATGCACAACCCAGCGGACCCTTGCAAGGACGCCATGTCTAAGCAAGAGCAGACTGCGGGGCTGGCAGACAGCTCACTGCTGCAGACAACCGAGAACTAGCCCCCTGAGAGAGTGATGTGGAGACTGGATGCCTGAGACTTCTCAGAGAGCCTCCGGCGTCTGCACACAGGGAAGGGGACACCTGCCTGAGAAATGGCCTTGCAGGTGGTTCGTGACCCACTGTTGGTGCCACATCCGAGTCCATTTTCCCAAGAGTTTCATTGCTAAATGAAAGTTGGAAAAATCACTACTATTCATGGTATAAAAAAGCTGGTCTCCTTAAAACGAGAATAAAACGATTTTGTTAACTGAAAAAGGCCATTTTTCAAACAGTATAACAGACAAGATTTAAGCCAATGGCTCTGAATAGGAGCTATTAGTTCTGAGATATCCTTCGTATTTAAAGTAAAAAGTAGGTATCACTTCACACCTATGAAGAAGGTGAGCTGATGAGTGGCGAGATTTTCAAAGTGTCCTCCCTGGAGCCCCCCCCCCGCCCCCCGGGTGGGCGGCCTCTCCCTCTGCGCGCAGCCAGAGCAGCAGCATCTGTTTCAGACACTGTGCGTCTCACGAGTTGTGAGGCTTGCAAAGCTGGAAAGCAGCCACCCCAGGGAATGTGGAATTCAGATGTGGCCTTTGCCGCAAATTCTCCACATACCTAGGGATTCAGGTAGAATATCTGCTATCCTCTGAAGTTCACTGCGGGCGGGGTCCTCAACCTCGGCGTCACTGAGCTGAAGAATTCTGTGGCGGCGGCCGTCCTGCGGGATGCCCGCTGCACCCTCACCTCCACCCCACCAGATGCCAGGAGCACGGCCCGCTGTGCCAACCGAAAACGCCTCCAGACACTGCCTAACGTCTCTTGGGGAAAAAGCAGCTTGTGGACATGTAGGTACCAATGATCTAAAGAATTCTCTCTCTCTTGCTTCTAACCTTTTATTTCAAAAGCACAGTACTTCTCATTTAAATTTTTAATTTAATTAAAAAAAAAACCCTCCAGGATCTCAATGGAAAAGAGAACACAGATAATTTTGACTAGGAAATGAAGAGTTCATTACGCTACCATTATAGTTCCTAATAGATACATTTTTAACCCTTGAAAGTATTTACAAAAGTTTGAACTTAGAAGAATTATGAATTATGTACCCCTTGTTGAAACAATCCTTGTATTACTGATTTCTCCATTTTTGAATTTTCATCCATTGTTGAAACCAAAGGAGCAACCTGTTCCTGGGCAAATTTTTTCACTGCAGGAAATAAAAAATACAGTAAGTCTTTATTCTGTCAGTATGACATGCATGACTTTAAAAATTTTTTTCAATTCATGTCAAAGAATCCCATCCACATACACAGATGAACAGACCCACCCATCGGGCCGCGTGTCATGTGATTTCATACAGACCCCGCCTGGGGCCAGAGGGATGACGAGGGGCCCCTGAGAAGCTGGCTCACCGGAGTTCTTTATCATCATCTCCTCCTCCGTGAAGGTCTGCAGGGGGGCGCAAGGGAGCCCCTCGCTGGTTACACTGAGCAGAGCTTCTGGCTGGGAAGATTTTAGGGCCCGTGGAGGAGTCTTCCAAGAACACAGGCAGGTTGGGAAGTTTCTTCTTAGCTGTAACAACCATCCCCAGTGAAGAGAGAACACACACACACACATAGAAGGTAAGAGAAATAAGTGTCAGAACATTGGCTCCTTTGGGAATAACTGTGTAACTCACGCTTACACCATGTGTCACCAACAAGGGGAGCTTAACCCTGCCTGTTTTAAAATTCACTGCCTTGTGAACAGAGACAGAAACTGGCTTGCTGACACAGACC
>PVKM010011436.1:0-33239 GCA_004027735.1 Carollia perspicillata
TGACAGCGGCGGCCTGTCTGGGGAAAAACGAATGAACAAAGACTGGACTTCCTGGGTGGGAAGGACCCAGCCTAGAGGGCTGCTGGACTGGGGGTTGCGTTTGTATTAGTGGTCAGGCCATTAGTAAATATTTAATGTTATGCTGACTCTTGCTTTCCTAAGCAATATGGCAACTTCAGAAAATGACACAATTACTGCTTGGATAACAAAGATCTGTTATAGTAAATGAACCTGGTGGACTTCACTCCAAGATGTCTAACCTAACCCACTATTCCCAGTATAAAATTAGTAGTCAGCAGGCTTGGCCATGTGGAAGAGGTGAGCAGCACCCCTGGTCTTCTGAGACCACAGACTGCTCGAGCCATGACCTTGGAAGACTTGCAGGCTTCCCGGGCTTCTCTGTTCAGATCTTACCTCTTCCTACCAGTGCTCACTCTTCACTGGGAAGGAAACTGTCAGCTTCTCCATCTCTTGAAGACGTGACCCACTGAGTAAGATGCCAGCAACAGGGGCTATGGGATTGTTTTTGCGTCTTGTTATTAGAACAGCTTAATGTAACATGAGAAGAGGTAGTGGAAACAGGCCATGTTAATGAACAGAAAGGCCGGTGGACAGGTTTTTTTCCGTTCATCTTTGAAAGTTTGGGTGGATGGTAAGGCAAGGTTGCCTCCGTTGGTAGTAAGCGTTAGGGTTTGATAATAAGGACAGTGGGCTGACCCCTAATCTCAAGTTCCTGGAGAGAGGACACACTCCCTCCTTGGAGATTCTTGGAGGTTTTCCTGTAACTCACAGTAGAGTGGTCCCCTGGAGCTTTCTTCCTTGCCAGGAGCCTCTGAACTCTGCAGCGCATTGGTTTCACCCTAATTGTTTTTATTTAAGATGTAAGAAAATGTAATCCTTATGCAGCATACTCTACAAATTTAACTACTAAAAATGTTGTTTCATAAGACTCTTTTGAAGTACAAGAAAATGTTGGAATAATTTTTATTAGACTTTAAAAATCTTTCTTCTGAGGGACAGGAAGTTCTATTTTGCCAAGAATAAATGAACTCAAATAGCAAAGGGATTGGTCTTGACTCGGGATGCCAAACCCACAGTGTTCAGTGGCTTCCTCACTTGGCCAAGTGCATTTTTCAGACCCGAGAGTCCGAGCTGGTATCTACAGTTTCGGACGAACATGGTAGTACTTACAAATAATTATTTTAGCATGCCAATTGTGCTTAATGCAAGAAAGTTCGGCTTTGTTCTTGAACCAGTTTGATTCTACAGGCAAAGAAGAGAGATGATCGATTTTGCAAGTCATCCTTTTACTAAGGTTTGCTAACTTACGTGAAAAAATATTGAAGTTAACTTCCTTTTGGGTATTTCATGGAATGTTCTCACTTTTTTCTTGCATAGTAGTTTCAGACACCTGAAGGCTTTCTTTTCACGACCATATTCTGAATGATTTTCTAGGAGTGTTTCCTATGGGGAAAAGCGTGGTGGACAACGTAACTAATGTTGGCGGCCGTGAAAAAGCCTCGGGAACTTCAAAGAGCGCATCGTCTCGTGCTGTGGGAGACCTCGTCGTTCTCAAGGAACTTTTTCTGAGATGATTGTAAGATAAAGTCAACAGCAAATTCTTTTACTATTTTAAGACAAGCTGTTGGTGAGGAAAAACATATTTCATTAATTATTTCTTTCCTCCACTTGTTGGCACGTCGGGCCCCTCAGTGCGAGCACCCCCAGCTGTATCTCCTTAAACCCTGCCGTTTCCTGCTGTTCCCGAAGGGCTACCATTCATTCTGTTTCAGTTTCGCTTATTGTTATTGTTGTTGCTGTCATCATCCTTTTTTTAAAGCATTCAATTAAATATTTATCGAACCAAGGCAGAATAAATGAACTAGGGGGTGTTATAACCTGAAGGTACAACGAACACCTTCAGATATTTGGAGCACTGTCACGGGCAAAGAAGGAAAGCCTTGCTTAGTATTTTTCCAAAAGACAGATCTGGAACTAAGGGGATAAACAGAAACAACCAACAGGCCGCAGGATAGTTGAAGAAGTGTATCACTCACCTTCATTGCTTCTTGCCCAAAATAATGCATTCCCCCCTTACGTTTCCCCTCTCCTGAAAGGAACTATGACAACTTAACACTGCTTATTTATAGATGTCTTAAATAAACTCCATTTCCATGGCGGAACCCTACTGCCAGCAATGGACGCAGCCGCACCCACAGAAAAGAATTAAAGCTAACACACTGGTTCACGGAGGAAAAGATCTTTTGTTCCTCAGCTCTATTCCAGTGGCCGGTATCAGTGACTCTCAGGAGGCGAGGAGAAAAGAGGGCATATTCTCTAAAGAGGGGAACTGGAGTCACTCCCGGCTCAGACACCGACCGCCCCAGGGGAAAGGCCTCTTGGAGCCCCAGATGAATCCCGCGGCCCTGAACCAAAGGTGCAGATGGGAGCTGCTGGCTGCACGCAGGACGGACGGCCGCCCAGCACGGTGCCCCAGGACGGACAGCCGCCCAGCACGGTGCCGCAGGACGGACAGCCACCCAGCACGGTGCCGGGTGAGGCGGGGCGCTGTATTTACGAGTCCCCAGGAAACACCAGCTGACCGCGTCATCCCGAAGGCTCCATCCAAGCCGTCAGATGTTACGAATGAGAATTGTTTCAACAACCAGTCAGCATGATGTTTCAGGACGAAATATGTAAAAATGCTTTATATCATATATCTCCATGGTTGTGCGTCTCTCCTACAGCTTAGAAGGCATGATTTTTGCCTTTGCATCTTCTGGAAGTTTCTTGCATAGCCCTTCTTTGTCAGTTTGCCGGGCCTCTTGCCTCTGAGTTAAGTTCAATGAGTTCACTTGGGAAGTTCAATGATGGCTTTCCGGGAAGAAAAGCCCAGGCCCCCGATGCACGCGGTTCTGTACCTGAGCGCAGTGCAAACATGAATAAGTGGGTGGTTAGATTCTGATGTGTGCTATTTGGACGAGATTCGGTGATGAGAAGTGGGAATAGGCTCAGCTAGTCTGCGCTCTTGACGCCAATTCATGCTTTATGACGTGTGTCCACCAAATGAGGAAACAACCAAGGTGGCTGCCGTTTCTGGTGTGAATTGAGGAAATTAACTTTATGTGCACTGCAACCTTTTGTGCTGGGATCAGCAGCATGCTAAACCAGTCTGCACGATGTCCGGTCTCTGCAGTTTGCTTATGTTTATGTTCAGTTATGTGTATGCACAGTGATGTTCACTTTCTTGATGGGAACAGAGTGGTGGCATTAGCAATTGGTATCTCAAACAAAGCTGTGCATATGCTGTCCTTGCAAGTAACATACTACCTGGTTTTCAATCCCCACTCGAGGATATGTTTTTTGATTTGAGAGAGAGAGAGAAATAGAGATAGAGACAGATGTAGAGATAGGTAGGTATAGGCAGATAGTGTGAGAGAGAGAGAGAGAGAGAGAGAGAGAGAGAGAGAGAGAGAGAGAAACATTGACAGGTTGCCACCTGTGGGCGCCCTGGCTGGGCATCAAACCTGAAACCTAGGCTTGTGCCCTGACCCGGTATCGAACCCTCAGTCTTTTGTTGTATGGGACGATGCTCCAACCAACTCAGCCACCTGGAAGGGCATACTTTATGTTTTAATTTGTAAAAATATTTTTCATGATATTTTTCAATGGAAATTGAGTAAAAATTCATAAATTAAAAATACTCGGAAAAGCGACATTTTAAAACTGAATTTTTGAAGAATTAATATATCCATCTAAGTACCTATTTCCTACAAAAGCAAAAGAAATGGCTTTTGTCTGTAATCATCTACAGAGAAGACAGCTGGAATACTGAGAGTCAAATGGGTAGAGAAATGTTTATTTGAAATTTTATAACATAATATAGATTTTAACTGTGTAGTATTTTACAACTGGTATAATTCACGTAGAGAAGGGGAGTTTGATTTTTACTGAGTGTTCTCTTGAAATTTTGAGGGATTCCATGACGTGCTGCAAGTGGGGTGAGTGGCTCAAAAACTCCACGACCAAACCAGCCCCAAAGGGGCACCAGGGGGCGCCAGGCCTCCACGTCAGCCCCACGGTCGCTGAGGGAGATTTCATGACGAAATAAACGCTGGCACTTAAAAATGAAGCCATGCTTATTTTTTCTGGGTAATATATTATGTACCCGCTTGTTTCATTTTTCTGACCGATTGATGTCAAACGACCTTCCAGAAATGTGACACGCGTGTGGGATCCGGGCAGAACAAATCTTTCAGCATGTAAGCAGTAGTGTTTTGTACAAATTGTATGACGTGATACGATAAAGTTTTGCTTTATTGTCTGTCCTCTGTCTAAAGGGACTTAAGGGACTGTATCAGGTTGTCACATACCTTTTAGAGAATTTTTTTCTTGTAACTTGCTAAGAAACTGTTATTGGTCCTGGGCTATTTCCTACAAATTCCCACAGACACACTGCACACCGCACACACCACACACACCGCACACACCACACGCCAACTTCTTCGTTGGAAGCAACGCCTAGTGAATCTTTGTCCAGAGGGCTCAAAGGCTAATTTAGGGCTGAGACTTCCGGGAAAAAGAGGACGCAAAATGATATCTGAAGGAACTGGAGTTTGCAGTAGGTGAGGACGAAAACTAAGGCATTTTTTTGCCAGGTAAACACTTGGCTTGTGTATTAGTTTGCAAGGACTGCCATAGCAAAATACCACAGATGGGCAGCTTAAACGACAGAAATTTATGTTCTTACAGTTCTGGAGGCTAGAAGTCTGAGATCAAGGTGCTGGCAGGTTGGTTGCTCCTGAGCCCACTCTGCTAGGCTTGCAGGTGGCCATCCTGCTGTGTCCTCTCATGGCCTTTCCTCTGTGTCCCCTGCGGCCCTGGTGTCTCTTTGAGAGCCCAAATTTGCTCTTATTAGAATGACATCAGTCAAGAGTGGAGTAGAGCCCACTCTTCCAGCCTTATTTTAACTTCACTGTGCCTTTAAAGGCCCTATTTCTGAATACAGTCACTTTCTGGGGACTGGGGCTAGGGCTTTTAATAGGCATTTGTGAGGATACAATTCAGCTCATAACAATGTAGTTCTTTATTTGTGTAAATTTAACATGGAGGGTAATGGTCCACCTTCTGTGCTTGTTGACCGACTTCGAGGGAAACCACCACCATACACGACACCCATCAGATGCTCAGTACGAGCTTGCTGAAGAAGTGAATTTCTGTCTTGAAAGGCTATGCATGCATTCTGCTGTGCTCAGGTTTGCCTGAAACCTTCCACGGCCTGACAGGTAGTAATTAACTGCTGAAAGAAAGGTGTAAATACTTCCTTTCTGAACATTGACATTATGTCTGTCTGGTAAAAGAACAGCATAGAGGCAAATAAAGAGAGTTCAGGGAATGCTAAAATTTCTTTGAAATAATTTCATTGAAAATTAACAAGTTGATTATTGTGAAAACAGCTTCCAATTTACACATAATGGCTAATCATCTAGCTTTCCTGGCCTTTGACGAAACCCCTTCTGCCCAGAGGGGTCTGCTTTTTACCCCCCTTACCCGCGGTAACGCTCCTCCAAGGCTGCTGAGGTTAATTGGCCTTTCAGACGCCAATGCTTAGAGATAATACATTCGACTGCATTATAAGCATGCGCCTTGCTCACTCACAGTGTGGTTTCTTCGGCCCCAGCTCTCCCGCTCCTGTGCCCACCCTGATTTGAGGCACAATAACTGAGTCCTTTGCAATTGGACGGCTTGCACAGGATCTCCGAAACTGGAGCAGAGAGGCCAGCAGGGGCAGAACTGAGGACTCCTGGTTCCAGGGTGTGCTCTGTTATTTCAGAAAGAATTTCTGGCCACGTGGAACAGAGTGAGGCCTCCTCGGCAGACCAGCTGTGAGTCGGAAGGCTGACCTCACAGGGCAGCTACCCTCTATGCTGCTTTACAGGACCTGCTATTTTAGGGCCCAGGGACAGTCATATGGCTGGGCTTGCCCGGGGCTCAAAGGGCTTGGTTAGGGGCACAAGGATGAGTGAGGGACCCTCAACTTGGCTGTTACTCGTCGTGAGCAAGGGAGTGTCTCTGAAAGGGGTCACTTACATTTGTGTCTTGCCACAATGCCAAGTTACTTGGGGAGACCAACCCCGTAAGCCAATAGAGTCACATGCAGGTTACATACAGGGGAGGGGGGCTTATACAATAGAAATGAGCAGGGTGAGTGTCCAGTGGGAAGTCCAGGCACAAAGTCCAGGTCACTGACGGCCTCCGCAGGTGGGGAGGCAGCTGCAGTGGCGGCACTTGCCGGGTGGAGTGGATGTCTGGCCAAGCAGTACCCTGTCGTACAGCCAAGCTCTGTGTGGGTGGTGGGGGCTCTGAGTTCTCATAGGCCCCCAGGGGCGGAGGTTCCACTGATATCAGCATCCAGATGGAGTCCTTATCTGAGTATCCAGACTTGGGGTTTGGGGCATTCCAGGCCCCTCCTAAGAGCATTGCCATTATACCCCATTGCCTCAGTCTTGACCTAGCCCTTGACATAACTGTCATGGCTGACAGTGACTTCATCTATACACTACTTATATAATATTCACTCTTTGAAGAACGTTCCTGTTTCAGGATTGCTGATGGGTTATCTGTTGATTTTCCAAATCTCAGATTCTTCAGTCTGGTGAAAGATGAGGTGTGTAGTTGCCTTTGGATCTGAAAGAAGCTCCTTACCTGTCAAGGGTCATCTTTTAACATTCCCCTAAACTTCTGAAACATCCTTTCTTCCTTTTGTCTCTTGGACTTCCCTTTTTTCAGGCCACTGTGATAAAGTTCTTGATACTTTTTTCCACAAAAGTCTTTCAAAAAATCCTCGTTGCTGGCAGGGAATTAACCCATGAATAAATGGATAATAATAACGGCTGACATTTTTGGAGCGCTGACTCTTTGGCAGGCGCGGAGTGGGAGGATTTGCTCGCATTATCCCCCTCGATCCTGTCAATGGCTTCGGGACACAGCCCACTGCGCAACAGCAGACTGATGCTGTGGACGTGGGGTAGCTCCTCCTAGGTCAGAGGATCAAGCAGCCGAAATGTTGGACTCGGTGAAGTCTAGGAGAAGGAGAAGGGCTCTGGAGTGAAAACCCATGACCCTGAAACACACACAAAGGTGGGAAGTTAAAAAGCTAACTTGAAACTACTGCTTCACAAAGGTGCATTAGGACCTACTTAACATCCTGAGGATAGCAACTGGGATGAAACCTGCCCTTGGGGAGATTTGTCATCTGGCCCAGTGGTTTCTGAGTGCGGGTGCACATGGCAGGGACCTGGGGGTCTGTCAGGGGTAAGGATGCCCTTTAGAACCCCAGGGAGTAGCATACAGGGAGTGATTAGTATGGGCGCCAGCTGGGCATCGGGACGTGCCAAAGCTCCCCCCAGGTGAACAAAATGTGCAGCCAAAGTTTGGGAACTGCTGGTTGAGCTGAGAAGTGAAGCAGTAACCCATCAATTGTGCAGGTGGAGGTGAGCACAGAGGTGACGGGTTGTGGCTGAGTTATACTGTCCACAGGAATTTTCTTAATTCCTCTGCAAGTCAGTGGGCCCTCAAATCTGATTTTCTGTGGGTCCCTCGGTTTGGTCTGGATAGAACATTCCTTTGAATCGTCAAAGCCTCGGAAACAATCGGCGTGTCGGTTCCGTGTTTTTCTGGCAGGAGGTGAAATAGAGTCTCCAGTCTGGGTTTCTGAGGCCCACACCCTGGCATGTGTAGGCTTTTGTTCCTCATTTTCACTTGTGTCTTTTTGGCCCACTTACATTTTCTCAACATTTACTACTCCTCATCTGTCACTCATCTATTTCCCTGATGAAAATTTGGCAAGCTCAGTATTTAAAAACACAATTTTTTTTAGAAGAACAAAAGCTCAAGTGTCCTTTGCTCACTCCTTTGGTTAGAAAATTGACTCCCGCCCTGCCCTCCTTTCTATGAAATTGCGTGGCATTCTCTGTGCCATTCCCCGTACCCCTGGTCGGACCTGCCCACCTAATCATTTTCCAGCAGGTTCTTTTGGTCACCTGGCCCAAAGCACTGCCACTCCTCTTTCCGTGAAGGGTTTTTAAATCACTATGAAGATACAGAAGTTTCCTCACATGTTACCGTTCCTCCATTTGGTGTTTAACTCTGCTGAACATATTGAAAGGTCGAAAGAGACATTACTATTTTGGTTATTTATCTGTCGCCGAATGTACATGAAAAGATGTAGCTTTTCTTCCAATGTTCATCAACAGCAGCTAGCATTTTATGGCAGTAGAGATTTTTAGAGCAATTGTAGTGATTCATGTACATTTTACTGACTGATTGTTAAATTTTACTAATTTACATGGCATTAGAGGAATATAATGGTGGTTTAAATGAGGAACCATGAAAACATAGGAAAAAAGAAGTACTGGAAAACACTGAAGTATAAAATTAGATCCAAATAAGTGTCACCTGTACCCCTGCATGCAACAGTAGCGGAAACATATACAAAGAAGTAAGTATAGAGAAACAATTCTTAGTGTAGAATCAGTAAGTAGGCATAGGCTAAGGTTAAGGTAAACTACCAGCAATTAAAAAATGACAGTGGAAAAGAAATGAACAGAATTTAGCAGCTAAACACAATCGGAGAGTTTTCTATCTGGAAAAGCGTGCCTGCCGAAGGAAACTGTCCAGTGCTAGCTACAAAGGCACAAGGTCGCACTTGCTCATTAAAAGTACTGTATTTGAGAACCTGGCTGAAGGGTATTTGTTTCCCGAATAGCGAACTTCCGGCAGTTTGATGGAGGGGGAACGCAGGACTTGCTTTATTCACGCAGCCAGAAGATGGCACAATTGTCAATGTTTGGTGGAAAGTTCCCCTCTAGGTCTGGAGAGCTGAGGGAGAACAAAATGCCCCTAGCTGGTTTCTGTATGGCTCAGACCAACAGAATGTACCCAAGGAAGATTAGGAGTAAGTTTTTGTTATCTGGGTTTTGTAAAGCACAACAAAATATTCCAGAACAATTTGAAACTCAAGGAAGGTGACACTGGGTCGATGGTTTAAATCCATACGCCTGCTACTTACATTATGAGCAAAGGAGTCATATCTTTACAGTGACATTGACTTTGGCTGGGTTTTTAGTTCATTTTACCTGTAATGGCAAAATCTATTTCTAGCTGATTACGAACAAGGGGTAGACTAATTGTATTACATCTCTAAGTTAATATTATTGAAAATCTATGGAAATCCTTGTGTTGCTATTGTTTCTGGACCTTATAAACCTCTGGTCTGGTTGGATATCACCATGTTTTCCAGCTGCAGTTGCTTACCAGAGTGTATTGTCATCAGGGTCTGGACAAAGAGCTGTCTGAGAAAAACGTTTCGATCTCATTTAGAGTAAATCTGATAGAAAGTGTGCTTCGCTGTTGAAATTCCTTTGCATTTACACATTTCTTGGTTTGCTCTTTCCACACTTGTAATGTATTAAGTGAGTATCAAGCAAGTAGACTTGGGAATAATTTCTGGACCTAAAAGAGCAACGAGAGTGAAACTCTCACACAACATCTTTTCCTTGTAACTGTGTGTGTGTGTGTGTGTGTGTGTCTGTGTGTTGGAATATGACTGGGAGGAAAAGTGGGGTGAGGTTAAGGTCAGAAGAAGAAAACGTAGAACATTTTGGCTTTGGTTATTTTAATTCCGTATACTAAATACTGAATTGAGTCACATTCTATATGGGATTCTAAAGCTACATTCTTAAAAAAATCACATAGTGCTTAAAAATCATATTTGAAAATAATCTAAAACGAATCAATAATTAAAGAATAAGGATCTATTCTGCCATGGGATAGCTTTTTAAAAAGTCCATTTGGTACTTTATCAAATAAGTAATCCAGGTAAATTCCCTGCATTTGTTCACACAGGTGGGCACACTCCATATGACTCAGACTTCTGAAAGTAAAAACATGACATTTTTGGTTAATAATGCTTTTGGCAACATTTCCCAAGCATCTTTTATATCCTAAACAATGTGGACCCTGATTCAGCTCTTCTGGATTCCATAATAACAGATGGACTGCGAGACTGTTTACTGCTGCTTCCCACAAACTTCCTTTTTGTAAACGACGATATTATTTATGAATCGGAAAAGTTTCAAAGAAGCCTCCTATCTGATTACTGCTTACTGATGAACTTGCATCAGAGAAACTTTTAGTCCAATTACACCAGTTCGTTGTAAAGAACTGTTATTATTCCAAAGTCTGAATTTGTTAACTGGTTACTGCGCCCGCTTCTCTGGGCCATTGACTCACAAAGACCTCGTCTGACAGACTGTGTTAACTCCATCCACAGGAAACAAGGGACAGTGAGTGTATCAGCTGAAAAACAAAGGTAGGCTAGTAATAAAAAGTGGTTCATAACTAGCACTTATCACACCAGGCACTTTGGGAAATGTGTAGAATGTACTTAGGAAATATTGCAAATAATTTTGGTATTGGATTGGTTTATATTCATCCTTGGGGGAAACTGTGTCTAGCTTTCTACAATGATGCAGCGATGGACACTTCCAGACAGTTTCCAGACATTTCTGGTCACTGACCTTGACACTTAGACTTGCTGGTTTGAGTGTCAGGCACGAATAAGTACGGAACAAGAATGAGGCTGAAATGTGCCTCTTTAAGTTCATTTGATCTATGTTGATTTTACGGTTTCCTTTAGCAATAGAAGCAATTTTCTTTGTTTGTGTGTGTGTGTGTGTGTGTGTGTGAAGCGGGCACAGGGAGGTCCATGTTCACAGGATTTTAATTAGACACAGAAGAGGACAAGACAAAACCAAGCCCAACAAAGCAAGAATTTCCACTACAATAAAAGCCTATGTAAAATCCTGATCTTTCCTTCAAATTTCCACCCTCTGTGCAATGTAACAATGTACATTATTATGATTCATTCATTGTAACTTTGATGAAACATATTTACAGACAAATATCATCAATTACAGTGGTTCTGGGGCTAAACCTGTGCTAAGGGTGTGTGTGTGTGTGTGTGTGTGTGAGAGAGAGAGAGAGAGAGAGAGAAGGAGAGAGAGACAAGGCTGTATGTCATCATCCTATCAAAAACAGAATTGTCAGCATGCCTATTGTGAACGGAGGAAGTTCTCGCCCTGCCCCTGGATGCCGTCCTCGAGGGGGGCTCTCTCCACCTTCAGGGGAACCTAATGCTGAGGCCGACCCACTGCAGGACCCCTAGGTGCCACACTCAACCAGGAGGGAGACTGTGACAGATGCTTCTTCATTTTATGCAAATAGCAACTTCATGGATCAGTTTTCCTTCTCTCTGCGGAATATAAGCATCTGGAAAATAGAATTCCAAGAGCTTAGCACACTCACAGATGAACAGAAAGGACCAAATGAACAGGTAGCAGGACTGAACTGGAATGTCAGAGAAGAATATGTTCATTAAAGTTGTAGGTCTCTTCCCTCAAATCATGTACTTTCATCATTTCCTAGCACTTTTCTTCCCATACATCTGCAGTAACTGCAAAATATCTATTTTTCCTATCCATCCGTCTCCCAGCGCTGTACTGTAGTTAGAGTATCACAGGTCTGTAGTCACGGCAAAGAAATCACACATTGGCTGAAGATGTGTTTAAAACAATTGTGCACAAAAGCAAAAACAAAACCAGAACACTAGTTTCCAGGAAAAAGGCTTTTTGTTTTACAAAATAGAAATAACATTCGCAGCTTAAGATTTGAGATATGTTTGCAGTTAATTGCTATTTTTTACATTACTGAGCCACTTACAGTATCCTTAGGGAAAATGTAAGCTTTATGATTAAGGACATAGCAAGTATTTAGGTGTATTCTGACATTCAGCTTCAGCTTTTAAATGGAGATTACAACTCTTTCAATACATAAATAATTTTATAGTACACATACATTTGCTTTAATAAGGCTTTCACGTTAAACCTAATTTTATGTAAATGTTATTCAGATTTCAATCCAAGAGTTTCGTAGGGGAGGTTAAAGGGTGTTTATCTTGATTTGTGAAAATGTACCATTAAAATTAAGCAGTGACAAATATTATGACTTTTTAAATTGTTCTGAATGGTTGTATTTATTTATTAGGCTTGTGTTTATACAAAATATTTTTACTCTTCAACTATAACTTAATTTGACGAATGGTTCTTACAGGAGATGTAATCAGAAAATAGATCTGGTGAAACTTATAAATTCACAACCGTCTTGCACTGTTAGGAAACCCTCTTTATGAGTATTGTTTAATGAAATAAAGTATATACCACATTTAGAAAAATTAATAAAAATGAATTTTAAAAAGCTTTGATTATTTTATTTCCTAAAATGCTAGCCTTTATGTAGAGAGACCATAAAAGGTATCTCTTGAACATCCAGCATTAACGTCTGGGAGACCATGTATGCATTCCGAGTAATCACAACAAACTAAATGCAAATTGACAACGCACATCTCATTAATTTATTTAAAAATACTTCTGAAAATGATATTTTAAGGAGGAAAGTGATTGGAAAGGTCTGTCTATAGGAATACAACTATTGTATTCCTACGTGTTACTTATTAAATATAATCAACAAAGAGAGTATAGATAAAACATGTCTCTAAATGAACCCTAAGTAAAAATTTAAATAGCATTTCAGAATCAAGTATTAATAGAATAAACTTAATTTTAGTTTCTCATAAGTGCAGCTGCATTTCCTACTTAATTACGGGTTTTTAACAGTAGTAATTTTTCCTTGACCTACTCAATCTCAAAAGTCAGAAAATTGCTTCTTTTTAAAAAACTGACAATGGCACGGTATGTTTCCAAAGGGGAAAAAAAAAAACAAATTACAGAAAACCATTAGTTTAAACATGTTTAAATAGCTGGGAAGAAGTTCTAATAGAAAACTTGGTTGAATATGAGGAAAAGTTATGAGTTACTTTTATTGCCTGGATAATGTGAATGTTACGATATTATTATTTTCTGTTTCTCTAAAAGTAAAATAATGTGTTGTATAATTATAAAAAGCCCAATGCATTAAAGATGACTTGTTTCTTGCTCTTTGGTAAATGGAATTCTTTGCAATTGTAAATTCATGGCGATTTCATCTGCAGCCTGGGTGGTAGATGAACAGAAGAAGGCATTTTAAAAGAGGGAAGTTCAGCTTAATAATAGTCGTGCAGTAGAATAGCAAAATGAAAAAAGAGCACAGCCTTTAAAAAAGGTAATAAGATTAAGGCTCAGGATTTAGTGACAAATACAGGAGGAAAACATATTTTTTGACCTAAACTGTTAAATCATAGTACAGAGTGTAAACATTCAGGTTTTCTCTGAATGAGGAACTAAATAGTCTTCCTGATTTAATGAGGCAGATTTCTGAACCTCAGACAAGAGGGGATGAAATTTTTTTGTTTATTTGATACAGAGATTTTATATTTTACATATATATTTATCACACTGTCCAACCTCCTTTTGTGGCCAGTGAAGCCTCTGTGGCAAATCTGAGTCACTGATTGATTACAGAAAGAAAAACTTAATAATCAATGGATAATTATTCACTGTTCAATTTTCTTACTTTTATCATGCTCATCAGCTTTTTTTGTATGTATGTATTGAGATTTCCTCTGACTCCTTAAATGGAATTGAGAGTAAATTATATACATACAGTTAAAGCTGGTAAAAGAATATTCTTTCTAAAGCTTAGTTATTAATGATTTTCTTTTTGTTCTTCGTGGTGCCAACCTAAAAATTATGTCTCTCCTCACCGAAAAAACATGATTTCGGTCCCCAGGTTAGTTAAAGGGCCAGGCTATAGAATCTAACCACCTGGATCTGTCGGGAGCAGTACATACAGCCAGGGAACCAAGGGAAGCTTTCAATAAAAATCCGGGATATCAAGACATTTAGTGCTTTTATCTCTGTGAATTTTGATAGAATAACCCCAGACCCCCTTCCAAATGCCTATCTGGCAAAAACCCAGGTTGCTTGGGAAGCCAGAGGCTCACATTACTTTAAACTGTATGTGGCGGCGATACTGCTGACGGTTAGCTTCATTGTTTTCTCCTCGAGTTTCAGATGGATGTGTTATAGTTTTTGATTTACTCACTCAAATATTTCTTTTACAATCTAGCATTGCTTGTGAGCAAGGTGCCATAAGAGCGGTCCGCCCGTGCTTAACAGCTACCTCAGAGGCTACGAATTTCAAATAAAAACTCGTGACTCCAAAAAAGAAAGCTGCTTACCATTGGGAGAGAGCCGAGATTCTGTCAAATGGGTCAGTGGCGAGTCTGTCTTTGAATGGTGATCATAACATTCGTTCATGGGATAAAAACTCATGTAGAAAAATTCTTTGGGGGGAGATGAGAACGTGAAAATCTAAATAGCAAAATAAATACACGTTTACACCCAAATCCTTGTAAATTATCTACCCATAACAGGCTGGTCTATGGGTCAGAGTCGGTGACTATAAATATTCTTGCCGGTGGATGACAGTATATTGAACAGTTGGGCCATAAAACAAATACATTTTTATGGTGGTAGGAATTTCATAAGGAAGTCCTCACAAAGTGAAGTACAGATTCAACGTGGTAATGCTTACTTCTTAATTGTTGTGATATCATAAAATGACAGTTTCAGGTAAAAATAGGCCATGGGTCTGTGAGACAGAGTATTGACCATATCTTAGTTCTAGGTCTGACTGAGTTCTCTGGATTTTAGTTTCCTTGCATATATCAATACAATGAAAATTTAAGGTTAGATTATCTCTTGAGTTCTGACAAGCTCTATGATTCTATGATTTGAAAGTATAAATAAAATGCTACTTGATTTTTCCTTTAATTTAAAGAGGGGCTGCTCGTATTTTACAGCGGAATGATATTATATTACCTTACTGTGTTACATACCCAGCTTTGTAAAGTGAGTTACAAAACGCAATTTGGCGTGTACAAAGGAATCAATTAAAGGTCCTGTAGAGAACGAAGACTAACATGACTGTGGAGAGCTATGCAATTGCTGGAATGAAATTTATAGGTGTTATCACGAAAACATAAATGCTGAGAAGCTATCACTCACTGAACAATGTTGATACCAAAGTAAGTAAAATAGTTCTTCCCTTTTCACTACTGCAGAAGGGCCCAAGAGACAAAAAGAGGAGAGAGAGAGAGAGAGGAATGTGGGCTATCTACCTCTGTGTTGGAAATGTCCCACAGGTGTCCCATTTAGGCTCGAGGGGATTTTAATCTCTTGAGTGCTACATTTTGCATTAACTAAAAATCAGTATGCACATTATTAGAATGTCAAGAAAACAAGTTAAATTTTTTTTTAGTTAAAAACTTTAAAGTGGCTCAACATGATTTTAAGGAAGTGTGCGCACAAGTTGGTAGGTCAGGAAAATGCCAGAGAGACCGAGAGGCGAAGTGAGAATGTGAGGAGGAGTTGAGAGTTGAGGAAGGGAGAGGGCAACAGGGCAGAAGGGCCCTGAAATGGAACTCGCTTGAGTAATTCACCACCTTAACCCTTCTCAGCAGTGGCCTTAACCCTTTTTGCCTTTAGTCCTCTTTAAAAGAACATTCAGCCACAGCCACTTAAAACAGAAACAAAAACACAACCAAAACACATTCTTTTAACCTGACAGTAGTGATCTGCTGTGAAGGCCCCGGTTGTCTGGGGAAATCCCAGTTGACTTCTGTACTTGATAGTTTAAACTCTTGAGACTTGGGTGTTACATCATTGGCTGCTGGTGTCTGGCAGGCCCTGAGGCACCTGTGGATTGCCACCTCTTTGTTCTCTTCATTATTATCTTCCTTTGGCCTAAGATTCTTAGGTCTCACTGGTTTCCCAAGGACAGATGCTCTAATAACCAGCTTTATTCAGCTGTTGGCTAAAGATGCCATGCAGGGGTGATAACTAAAAAACTTAGTAATTAGGAAGGTAGGGGTCCTGACCAATGAGAAGGATGGCCTTGGACTATGCACAGGTCTGGGTTCTCCAGACTATGTGCTAGGCTTCAGCAGTATGGGCTAAAAGCCAGCATCAAAATACAGTCCCCCTGAATGCTAACTCAAAAATAAACACGAGATGTAGGAAAAATCTTTTATTTTTAGAAAAAGCTGTTGTTATTAGTATTACTATCACTTAGGTTAGTGTATCTCTTCAATTTTAGACTAATGGTTCTTGTAAATGGTAAAAAGCAAAATTCAGCTGAGACAATTTAAAGATTTTATTGGCTTTATTTGGCAATTCATGAACTGGGCGGCATCCAATCCACCAGATAGGAAGAACCTGTGAAGAGCTTTACAAAAGCAAGAGATTTTATAGGCAGAAAATGTACCAGGCAAAAAACAGCTCATTGGTTATCGCAAGGTTATCTTCCTTAAAGGAAGCGGCAGAGGTTTATCAGGCAGACTGCCTAACTAACGCTGATCAGATAGCTCCCAGAGCCTGGTTTAAGATGCCGTTTCTGGAGAGTGGAAACTGTACTTGAGCTAAGTCTCAGCTTGGCGATGTGGGGCTTAGCACAAGGGACTCCATTTTGGGCCTTGCATTTAACATAAGATGAAATCATAATTCGGGATTAAATTTTGGAAATTACAATTTGTAATTCCTATTTTTTAAGTGTATTTGATCTGCTTAAACTCCGCCATGCTGAGAGGAATTAGGAGCAGCGCCGTTACCGCTCCCTCCCTGTTCTCGGGGGCTGTGCTAGTCCTTTTCTCAAAGCCAACTGTGCAATGCGTTTGATGGGGTTGCCCATTGGCTGTGTGTAGCTGGGGCTCTGTGTTTAACTTCCTCATTTTTCCAAATTCTTCTTCTTCGTCGTCCACGATTTCATCTGTTGGAGGTTCAGAAATGTATTTTATTCTAGTAGTAAGTCTTTTAAAACCAGGCACAGCAGTTTGATTAACTTTATGAAAGGAAAGGATATTATTTGATGGTGATAAAGTTTTTGTGAATTAGGTCTCATTTTTCCAGTTGTTTGAATTGCAATTTCAAAAACTTTGTAGATTCACTTTAAGTACTTTTTTTCAGGTTGAGAAATTTCTGAACATAAAACTTTCACATACGTCTCTCAGTTCTACCATCCCCATTCCTCAATTATTGACCCATAAACTAAACCAACACTTAAATCCGAAAGCGTAGCAACTGCATCTCACAAAGTTGTCTCTTGGAACTGAACAGTTTAGTTTTTATCATATGACATTTTTTATTTTGTCATGGACACTGTAGACTTATTCAGATCTTCACACAGTTTATGTTAGTGTTTTTAAATTAAAGTATACTTATGCAAAAACCAATTTTACCTTTTCAAAAAATTGTATTGGGGTGACATTGGTTAATAAATTACATAGGTTTCAGTTACGCAGTTCCACAATGCCTCATCTGTATGTTCCATTGTGCGCTCACCGCCCCAAGTCAAGTCTCTGTCCATCGCCGTTTACTCTCCCCTTTACCCTCTTCTCCCTCCCCTCGTACCTCTGGCAATCACCACGCTTTTTTTTCTTAGCTGAACCCCTGCACCCTTCTCTCCCAGCTCGCAAACCCCTCCCCTCCGACAGCTGTCAGTTTGTTCTCTTTCCACGAGTCTGACTCCACTGTTTGTTAATTTATCTTGGAGAACAATTTTGCCTTTTTACATTATCCAAATACTTGTAAAATCATAATTAAGATGTGAAAAATAGCTTTTTTTCTTTGAGGCTTCATAATGAAGCATAGTGGATTCAAAAACAAGCCTATCCCCATATGTCAAATTAACCATCAGAATGTGGCTTTTCGAATTGGACACAATTCATCCTTCCCAGATAACACAATTGTCGTTAGAATAATAGTAAACTGGTTTTAATAGCATGAACTATTTCTGCTTTTCTCTACTTGATGAAATTCAAATTCGGGTTGTTTGCTATCATTGGGATCATTTTTAATGTCACTGAGGTGAACTGTTGACCAATCTATAAAAATATTAAAAATATAGCAACAAAATGTGTGAAATTTAGTGGGTACCCTGTGGTATTCATAGATATAATAAATGTTATTCTAAGTATACAATAAGACATATCAGGATCTCTGCCTTTTATTCATGATTTACTTCATGTGATTTCCTTTCATGGATGTAAAGAACATGGGAAAATTTTAGTATAGGAATTTGGGGAGGAGGCATAGAATCTGTAGAGCTGGGTTCCTAGACATAGGATTATATAATGCTTGCTCTTCTCATTTTAGTATTTACTCACGGGTTTAACTTTTCATTATGTTTGACAGATCCTATTATTTTCTGTGGCATTACCATGGGTAGGTAAGGAAAACAGGGCTCTGGAAGTAGATTCCTAAGTGCATTGGCTTTACACCTAAGTGGTAAAGCTCATGTAGAAGGAGAAAAGTGGCCCAGAGACCTCTCTGTGAGACGTAGCTCAACATATTGCTGTCTGTTATATTGTACCGAACACATGCACTTCTGTTTAGTAATATTTTATGGAGCCGAGATTTAGGGCAGAAAAGACTGGAGCATCTTTGCAACTAAGTCTAAAATGTTATAGGGTTATTTATTTATTGGTACTGTGATGAACATGCATCATTTGTAATAACATTTTCAGTTTAACATCCCTTTTTTATCTAACTCCGATTTTTAGGCCTTCGAGTTTTTCTTTGCTTTAGCTTGGGAAAACCAAATAAGTGCAAATTTCCTCCAAGATACCTCATGAAAACATTTTTTTTAAATAAAATCAAGAGTGAAACGAATCTATATTTATTTGGAAGATCATCTGACTACTGCTAAATGGAGTATCTCAATCTGAAAGTGAAATCTGTTTCACTGCTAAAAATTGCCAAGAGTTTTTTGACTGAGATTTGGGAATCTGCAGAAAATGTAAAAGTTTTTTTTTTTCTACAATAATCTGTTCAGTGAACAAGCTGTGAAAAATAGTTCTGTATTTTGTCCATGTGATGTAGCAGACGGTAAATTTCCATTTTAAAGAACGATATGAGTAGCTTCTGGCATCCATCTCTATTGCCTTACTCGAATCTACTTACACTGAGTTACAACAATGCAGTTTATTATTTCTTTAAAGCAAAAACTAAGAAGGGATCTTATATTCCTTTTTTTTTTGTTGTTTCTCTCAACAGCGCAGCTCTACCCCTTCATCTGGGATCAGGAATGTGGGAGCACTGTGAGGCCTTATCAATTGAGCCCTAAAATAACACAATTCTATTAAGAAGATAGCATTTCCTTGTACTGAAAGCTTTGCATTTGAAGAGCTTTAGAATTAATTTACTATTTCTAAACATATTCTTTGAGGTAAGTGGTCCCATAATGAACATTCATTTAAGACTGTCTATATTTTTTTAAAAATGTTTAATTGTGATTCTCATACAAACACAAATGAACATGAGCCTATGGATTTTATTTATTCATTAATTAATGAAAGAAGTAATAAGATGTTATAACCTGCCCAAAGGAGAATTCAAATTTGCCTTCACACGCACACAGGCAGATACAGAATGCTGAAATGAATTGGCAAATAGAGGCAAAACTAGTTAATATTTACAGGGCAATAATCGATTGTATTCTGTAGGTCATAACATTTATATTTCTATGGACCAGAATAATTTGTATTACTATTAATTTTCTACAACACACAGAGATGTGAGATAGCTCAAAGACAATGAAAGGCAGAGACAACCTGGAAGGGTGTGTTAGACTGGACATGTAAAGATCTTCTTGATTTATTTCTTTGCCTTTCCCAATTTTATTCTACAGATCCAACTACAAAGTACTTTCAACAGTTCTCGCTCAAATTAATCAATTTTATTTTTGGGTTTACAATGAACTTTTAAATGAAATGCAGGCCTAGTGCAGTGTCTGATACACAGTAGGTGGTCCATTCATATTTGTTAAGTGGATAGAATTTTTCTTGTATCTTCTACAGAACATTTTGCAAATAACCTAGTAATGCAAATAATATGTTCTTTTGTTTCCAAATCTTAACTGTCAGAAATATACAGAAAGAAGTAGGGGTATTCTTCAAGGCTTTGGTTCATACATTTCTTTTGCCTTTGATGTTTTCACAGTAGATGCGTGCTGTAAGAGAGCATGAAATAAGTGAGAGAAAAACCGCAAGTCAACTGTCACTGCATTCCCAGTGTCCCATGGCAGGGACCTGAACTCTGGGAGCGGGGTGGTGAAGTCAACATCAAACCAGCCACGGGGTGAGTGGTCCCAGACAGCAAAGAGGTCTTACCTTTCTGGGGACCTAGGGTACCAGGCTGGTTTCTGATTATTGCAAATCAGATGCTCATCACTACTTGTCTAGTCTCGACAAATTCGATTGTCCCTAGACTTCATTTTTGTTCAACCTCAATTTATTTCACCTAGGTGATGGCCTGAGATTTTTAGATCCAGGCTTTCCAGTAGGGCTCTGATACCCATACAATCTTTTTCTTCCTCACGGGTCTGATGCCTGAAATTCCGCTATGGTTACTTCATCTTTTGGACTTACCAATTGCTACAATCCCACTGATGTGTGAATACAGTCTCTTGAGAGAGGGAGAGGGAGAGTTCTTCATGTTTTCAATGTTCCACACTTCACTGGGAAGTAGTGACCGGGCTGTGATTTGCTCTCTATCCTATTAAGGTTTTGATGGAGACATGAGAGCATAAGGCCATGGGCACCAAACACTGGGGGCAGGTCCGAGTGAAGCAAAGTCAGGAATAAGAAGTGGTACGAGTTAGAGCTCAGGGTCTTCAAAAATTCATGGACTAACTTTGCTGATGTATACAGCAAAACTATTCTAATGTCAGCATTACAAAAGTGGAGGGCATTCATTTTACCACAGAAGACTCTTAGCCAGACTGAAAGTTCTTCATAAGAGTGCCTGTTTAACCATTGGATTTCTTGGTTATTTAACAAAAAGCTTGTGACTTTCAGGTATTTTATCACACTTACCACTGGACTGCTCCCCATCTGAATATTCTCTTGGAATTTACTAAGCATTTTTGTACGCATTATCTCATTTAATCTTTACAACGATCTAGTGGCCCTTCCTTGTGCTGGATGACCTTTGACTCAAAAACTGTTCTTTCTGTGTAAAAGGAATGACTAACATAATCAGTTTTCCCTCATCAGCTATATAAGTACTGGAGGTGGATTGCCACTAATTATTTTTGTCGTGGTAGCCCATATCCTGCTGAAGATAGCAAAGAAGAAAGACTAAAGCCACAGCCTGATTCATGTGCCATTTATAGGTGTGGTTTAGTCTTTTCTTCCGCCCGGGCTTTGCTATTACCACTGGAAAAAATTAGTTCCATAAACACTTTCAGTCTCGACTTACTGTCACTTTGCATTTTGTCATCCAATAATTTCAGATACTACACAATCTGAATGAGGATATCCTAGAACATAGGTTACCCATTATTCTCATCTCTAAACTGTCTATGAAAGCAGTATGAGTATTGGAGAAAGTTAGACTTAGAAAAATAATGTAACTTTGAAAGATAAGCAAAAAGGATCTGGTAAGCACCACTCTAAATGTCGAGTGTGACTTTCGAGATGTGACTTAACTTTCTAAAGTGAAAAAAATAATACTTTCAGTTTAGAGCCTAGATGTATATTGTGAGGATTAGGGGCAGTGAAATATTCTTTTTTAAAATTATTTTATTGTTGTTCAAGTACAGTTGCCTGCATTCAGAATAGTCTTAGTTAAAAGATGTTATTTAAATACAAGGCATTATTACTATGAAAGGGAATAGAGGACATAACTTTCGTTATGGTTAAATTTGCTTTTAAGCTCTTGAAACTGAAGGGCTTAAGACGTTTCTACTTATACATCATTTTCTGTACCATAGCTGTCGACCTCAAAAGTGACTTTGGGTAACTTTTCATTAAATGAATGAATAAACTTCATTAAAGTATTCCTAACTGGCTTTATTCTTTCTAGAATAGTAGACAGTTGTTAAAAGTTTGGGTGGGTCAGGCTGTGGAGAGAAATACTTTAGGCATTTCCTTAAACAGAAATTCAATTCAAAGATTTGTGCACTGATCAAAATTCAAGTTTGGAAAATCTTTAACATTAACATACAAGGGTGGGCAAAAGTAGGTTTATAGTTGTAAAGCAAATAAATGATAGGATAATAAGTAATAATACAAGAATAAACTCACACACTCACAACTATAAACCTACTTTTGCCCGCCCCTGTATTTCAAAATGTTTTTATTTTTTAATTCTTTCCTTGCTGTGAATGTAGGCCTTGCCTTATCTACATTGACTCTAAATTTGTCGACCTTTGGCTGCTTAGAGTCTCTACTATTTCTTTTTCTTTAGATTTTTAAAAACTTATTTATCTTTAGAGGGGAAGGGAAGGAGAGAGGGAGAGAAATATCAATGTATGGTTGCCTCTTGTGAGTCCCCTGCTGTGAATTGGCCTGCAACCCAGACATGTGCCCTGACTGGGAATTGAACCACGATCCTTGGGTTCACAGGCCTGTGCTCAATCCACTGAGCTACACCAGCCAGGGCCAAGTCTCTACTATTTCTTAAAGTTCTTGCCCCTTGCTTTTAGGGAATTGCATCTCTTCTATTATAAGTAGTCCTGGGATGATGTTGAATTTTTATCTAAGGGACTAGATTCTGTCTTTCCTCTTCTCGAGTTCTTCCAGGGCTTGACTGAGGGTCTGTTTTGTCCAATTAGACACCCAGTTGGGAACATCAAATACTGAGGGAAGGATAAGCTCTGGGGCCTGATTAGAGGCTTTCGAGAGGCAGATGTAGTGGCTGTGATGACAGTGGCGTCCTGACCAGCAGTGCCAACTGTAAACTGGATATTCTGCTTTCTGCTTCTTTTTCTGGGTTCTCAGGAGAGTCCAGTCTTCCAGGTTCCTGTTCATTTTGTGAGCTCCACCAAGTCTTCCAATAGATTCTTTTTACCCTAAAGTAGTTGAGTTGGTTTCTGTTGCTTGTATCCAAGAATGCAGATGGACACAGTATACCTGTGCTTCTGAGGAACAGGAAGTTACTACAGGAAAAGTATTTGAATGCTACTTGAATCTATGTAACTATTGAAATGTAGGCCACTACTGTTACTACTCTCTTTTAGTACTGCCATATGATATTATATCTCCTTATTTGGCTTGTCAGTCTCACAGGCTAGAACACCAGCACTTTGTAAGAACTTTGTCCTACTTAATTTTGCAGCTAGCACAGTACTTGGAATATAGTTGATATTCAATAAATACTTATTGGTTGGACTTAAAAATAAGTAAAATTTGGCATTGCTAAGCACACAATAGGCAGTCAGTTACTGCATTTGATTAAATTTGCTAAGTTCACTTGATTTATTGAGCCCTGCCATGTCCAAGTTACTATAAAGAATATGAAGATGAATAACTCATGACCTTTATCTTTAATGAGCTTGTAATTTTATAGTAAAGAAAGAATGAAATAAGAAACTAATATTTGAATTTATTCCTCTACATGCCACCCCGCCCTCCCTGGCTTTGACTCTATAGTGTTGTACAACAAATTTGAATCCTGCCTTTAACACTGGCTTTTTTCAACCATGAGTATAAATATATTAATGTTAATTACAAAGTCAAAATGTGTGTATTCTGGGAGGTAATTTGGTAGTTTGGATTAGAGTTGACCTATTACTTCCATAACAAGGGATAATTCAGATTATATTATATTTAATCGATTTTCTGACTTTAACTGATTCCAGTGAAAGTATGAACAGTACATTGTATTTTGCATTATATACTAGTTCATTTTATTCAATAAATGACCAATGCCTAGCATGATCATTCATAAAATATTGATAAAATAAATGAGTCTGGCAATTGGACTGAGTGCCAGGAAAAATTATTTAAGCCTATACACACATAGCACTTAACAGAACACCCAGGAAGAATTGTAGCTATATTTCTGTATTGTAATATATTTTAGGAATTAGGGCTGAAAGTGTTAAAGTCTAGGCTCCTTGCAATGGAGGGTGACATGTGACCAGTTCTGGCCAAGGGGCTGTGAGTGTCTGTGATTCACCTTCACGCTGACACTGGGAAGAGTGGGTATGACCTCCAGGGCTTCTTCTGCCTCAGTAACTTATAGGACCTCCTACTGAGAAGCCAGAGCCACAAAATCAAATTAGCCTAGAGTCTAAGTTATTGCATGGAAGGCAGTTGCCCTGGAATGCTGCCCCAATCGCCAAATAGACTTTGCATAAATGAGAAATCAGCCTTGGTAGTGATGAGCCATTGAGATCAGTACCAAGACATAGCCTAGTTTAACTAGACAAGTAAAAGTCCAGCCATTGTTAATATAACAAGAATGGTTTGCACGACATCGATGTAACCTGGCAGCTAAGAAGAGTGAACTGGAAGGCGCATGCACGAACCATGATGACTTCACTGTGCTGGTCAGTGGGGGCAGTAGATGCTGTTGAGTGACCATGCGTCCTCTGTGGCTGTCACATTCAAAATGTGATTAGTGAAATGATTTAATAATACTGCCTTAGCTAGCTCAATCTTTAGGTTCTAGACATAATTCAGATAAAGCAAAGTTTGGTGAAGTCAGAAGAGATAAACTATTTCTTTGTGTCCATTCATTAATTTTTTTAACTACTCAGCAACATGTCTATTGTATGTCCACCCCCTGTGCCATGCTGAGGGAAACACAGGATCATGGTTAACAGCATATGTTCTGGAATCACTGCCTGGGTTTGAATCTCGGCTTTGCCTTGTGTGAGCTGTGTGATCATCATGAAGTCTTTAACCTTCTTGTGCTTTGGTTTTTTTACCTCCTCACTTGGAAAATAGCAATTATAATAGTACCTACCTAATGAGTTTGTGAAGATAAAGGGAGGTAATATATGCAAAGCACTTGGCATTGTGCCCTACTAAGCAAATGATCGAAAACATCTGCTATAATTATTTGACAACATCCTAGTCTTCCAGCAGCTCTTATTCCAATGGAGACTGTCACAATCTAATAGTAGAACCAATTTTTATTAATACTTTCCATGTTTTTACTACTGTCATAAATTAATGAAATCTTAGTATTTAAAATGACACAAATTTATTAGCATACAGTTCTACAGGTCAGAAGTCTGGGTTGACGGCTACTTTTTCCGCTCCCAAGATTTGCAAGGCTGACATCAGGATTTGACCGGCTGACTCTTATCGGAAGCTCTGGGAAGACTCTGCTTCTAAGCTCATTCAGGTGTTGGCGGAATCCAGTTCCTTGTACTGTTAAGGTCAACTTCTTGTTTCCTTGTTGGTTCTCAGATGGGACTGCTCTGAGCTCCCAGAGGCCTCACTTGGATCCTTGCAAGTGGACACCTGCTTCCCAGCAACAGTGAGTCTAGTTTTCCTCATGCTCAGAATCTGACTGCCCCTTCTACCTCATCATGCTTGTACCCCCGGCCGGGGAAAGTGCTCTGCTTTTAAGGGCTCATGTGATTCGATTGGGTTTACTTAGAGTGTTCAGAATAATTTCAGAAGGTTTTAAAATGTAGCATCATCACAGGTTCCAGGAACTAGAGCATGGACATCTTTGGGGGACTATTATTGGGCCTACCAAAATTCCTTTGGGTCTATAACCTACCTTTTTCTTGATCTTAATAATTATATTACTGCATATTGAGTGCTTTCTGGGTGGTGGGTAATGAACCATCTATCTCTCTATCTTTCTATCTAGTTTCCCACAACCTTGCAAGTAAGCTATTATTATTTCATTTTATTTTTTACCATCTTGATTCTTTCTCAAAGATTATATTTCAATAACTATTACTCCACTTTCAAGATAAAGAACTGATGCTTAGAAAGATTATTGGACTTGCCCAGGTTAAACATTCACAGAGCTGGTAAGTGATGGAGCAGGAATTTCAAACCAGACCAGACTGCTGCCCTCGGAACTTTCCAGGACCACACATATCCAGAATGGCCACCAAGGACACCGTCAATATCCTGCTTAGCCCATGAGGCAAGACCAGCGGGTTCCCAGCCTGGCAGTGACTCAATAACTAAAATTATACTCTACTCTCTAGAGCTGTCTACATGTCCTCATGTGTCCAGAATCACAGGTGTATTTTGGCAGGCCTAGTGCCTTGAGTCCATGGCAGGCAGAGAGGTGGGATGGTGCAGTGGTCAGAGGAAAGACACTGTTGTGTCCCAGTGATGAGACTGGTAGAGAACCAGTGCTGTGGTGTGCTCGTGCCGAGCACTTCACACGGAGCTTCAGCCCTCATTTAATTCGCCAAACAAGTTCACGAGGTAGGTGCTAGTATCACCTTCATTTTACAGAGCATGCAACTGAAATAACTTACTTAAGGTCATACAGAGAGGAAGTGACAAAGCTGGATTCGAACCCAGACCCTAGAGTTCCCTGATACTTTGATATTGCTCAAGAAACAGGAGTAGTCTCTTGATTCCTGCACTTAGGCTGTGCTATAGCTGTTTGTCATTCCTCCTTCCCCTCTCTGGCCTCCAGTACAGCTGGTAGGAGGGTCTGTAGTCAGGACTGGGGCTGGGGCTGTTGGCTGGGGTCAGTGAAATGATAAACCAAAGCAGATGTGCTGGCCTTGCCTGTGGATGAGAGGATGGCATCTGGCCTGCCAGCTCCTGTCCCCAGCATGGTGTGAGTGGGCCCCTGTGAGTAGGTCAGCTTGGGCTGCTCTTTTTTTTGTTTTTTTTCTGATCCTCTCCTGAGGATAGGCTTATGATTTTAGAGAGAGGGAGAGAGATATTGATTGGTTGGCTCTCCTATGTGCCCCCAGCGGGACTGAACCCACAATCTAGGCATGTTCCCTGACCAGAAATAAGCCACTTTGGTTTATAGGACAACAGTCCAGCCAGTCGAGCCACGCCGGCCAAGGGAGCTTGGGCTGCTCTGAATGTGACATAGGATCAAGATCAGAGGCCCCTCTCTGATGTGACTCTGACACCCATTCAGCGATCATTGTGGACAGTTTCCCTTCCCCAACCCCAGGACACTTCGGCTGTGCGATGGTTTTTCCGTCATTGAGGACAACACTTCCCTTGCTTTCCAGATGGCTGTGCTGAGCAGCTGCTTCTCCTGACCTGTCTTCCTTCCCCTTTCAAACGTGGTGACGTGGTGACGCAGACTCCTAAGGGGCCATATATGGTTCTATTTACTTTTTTTTGATTCTGATTTAGGATCCTTTCACAATTATCTTGAATTCATAGTCTTACATATGTGCCTGTCTTAAAATGCTTTTGAGGAAAGTCGTTAAAAAGTGGTAGAGGTGTGTGTGTAGTTGCAAATGAAAAGCTCTCAGCCAGAACTTAAAAGAAAAAAGGAAATTAAATATATGTTTTTGAAATTATTATACTCTAGAGAAAAAGGATGTGTAGATATTTATAAAGACCTACATAGCTTCTATACCTTTTCCAAATTTTATTGAACTTGATGTTCCTCAATTTAGAAGGATATAAGTCACAAAGAAAATGACAAATTTGGTTATAATGACAGAATTGACTTGAATTTTTTTGTGCCATAGATGAAATCTGTCATGATGGTATGTGAACTGAATTGAGAATCTCTTGTGGTTTTGTGTGGTAATAGATGAAGAACTCAGAAGAAATGAGAATGACTTGACATCCTTATGTGGACTAACATGAAAAGATGTTTTAATTTAATATTGGAAAACAATGACAATTAAAATGTATTCTGAATGGGTTAGAAACACAAATATGTTATAATCATCATTACTTGCTTTCTCTTTAATAGCTACAGAGATCTGCGAGGTACATTTTACAGGACTAGGTTTTACAGCCTTTAATCTGAATTGCAGTACTTTTATTCTGAAAGTTTCCCATGGCTGGATCTGATATTATTTAATTTAACATCATGCAGAAAGCTATGAACTTCAAATGGATAGAAGATGATCTTGCAAGGTTTTGTTCATTTTCATTAATGTAAAAGGAAACTATGATATAAACAGGTTTCTTGAGCTCCTGCCAATTAAAAAACACTAGAAAAGTCATCTGAAATAACACTCAACAGCTGAAGGCTGCTATTTGGCAAACTTTGATGCGTCTGTGGAGAGGTGAAGTCAATTTCGCCTTTTGACAGCAGTGGAAATGTGGCTCGAAGGTTATCAGGTTATAAAGTAGGTTCTGGTTCCATTCTAAAATTAAAAAGTGTCGACTGATTTTAGAAACTGACTGCCATCCCATTTTAAATGATTTTTTTGTCTAATAATTTTAAACTGTGATGCAGATGTTACTTTTTCTTTTCTGACTTTCATGATGGAAATTTAGGTCAACCGAGGCCGGCCTAACGATTCCACAAAAATTTGGAGCATTCCTTGAAAGAAGAAAATTTGGAATCATTCATAGGCTTTTAGGTTTTAACGAGCTTTTGTTAATGTTGCTGCATTCTTCCATGAAATGGAAAGTTTCATTTTCTGTTTATGAAGCAAGTGCAGCCCGAGCATGTCGTTGCAGTGTCTGGAAAGCGTCGTGTTGGGCTTGAACTTAGCAGCCTTGCCACAGGGGTATTAAAGAGGTCCTAAAACTATTTAGTAAACTCTTTTGGGGAAAAAAATTCTTTCATCTCAATTTCTTTGCATTTTTAGCTCCATAACTTTGATATAGCACTAGATGTTTAACACTTATAGTTAATTATTCCTTAAAGGCCAATGATTGATAGAAATACCATCAACAGAAAATGAAACGACTTATTCATCCATCCAATAAATAACTGAATGAGTCCTTGAGATGCAGGAATGAGCAAAACAGAGTGTTTGCTGTCATGGAGTTTACACGCAAAGGAACAATGCCTCCTCCCACCTCTCTTCATGGAAACCACTTTCCATGGAGTCTAACGGTGCTTGTTTTGAAAATAAAATCTCCAGTTATCAGATAAACTCCTTTGGCTGATTTTAAGTTGTTATGTATTTTTAAAATGCCAAATACTGAGAGGTAATAGCCACAGAATATTTGTTTCATTTGATTTAGTGGAGTTTTTTAAAAATTAGCAGATGGTTATAAAACATTATGAATGTGCTTAATAGTAGTACATCATATCTGAAATGAGCTCTCCTCTGCTGCAGTTTAAGGCTTTACCTGTAAATAAACAAAATTAAAGTCATAGGTCTTGGCCTTTGAGGAGGAAATGGTAAATATTCTTGAATTCTTCCTCTTCGGTTTCTCCCAGTATCTTCTACTTGGTTATATAAACCCTATGTGGGAAGGACTCCTTGCCCTCATTAATCTTGGTTAGCATAGTTACTAGTCCACAGATAAAATTGCCTAACAATAAACCACATTTGTATGTGTGATGTGCTAAGCATTTTGCATGTCTGATTAAATATGAGTCTTACAACAACTCTGATGTACTGTCTCATTTTACAGATCAATAAACTGACCACAGAGAAGTTTTTCCAGCTTTCTACTAAGATGGTAAAGCTAGAAAAGGGGGGGGGGGATGATGTTCATAATCACTGAGAATAGATTATTTGTTGAGGAAACCCCATTTTTACAGTTCTACAACTTGTGGGATGCAGGTAAGACATATGGAAAGGAATAAGTAAATGTCTTTCAGAAACACAAGTGGGACAGCTGTGGCCCTTGTTCTTGCTGGGAGAGAAAGACTTAGGGGAGCTTCCTCATATTCACCTGTTGAACTTGCACTTCAGGGTTGTTTTCTTCCTCTCCTCCTTGATTGCAGCTCCAACAAATCCAGCCAGGTTAGAATTCAACTCATGGAACTTTGAAATCAGGCATTTCTTTAATAGAAAACAAATACAGTAATAATAGCTGCTTAATAACTATTAAAAGTCTATGGAAATGACGACAGGAGAAACACTATAAATTGTCATTAGTGGGGTAACCAATATAGCTTACCTTGAGTAGTTGTGAGACGGGACTAACAACGAATGAACTTCCATACTGGTTTTGACCCCTGTGTCCCTCTCCAAGCTTTTAGCGACCCCCCCCCTTTTTGTAGTGCTGTATACAAAACACAATCATTGAAGTTCTTGTGCTATAAAAGTGGAAAGTTAACTAGGATTTCCTTCGAGAGAATTTTGTAATAGTATGAGAATACAGCAAACCTTCAAAGCAGTGTCTCCTCCTGATTTCAATAAGCCGAATCTGGGAGAGGCATAATAATGTCTTTGTGTGCCAGAAAGATATGTTCAAAGGTAATGCCATGATAATTAGTTCCGAGTTTGTTTCTAAAACAGATAAGCCTATTGTAGTGGTGTCGTGCCCGGCAATATGGCTCTGCCTCTGGGCACGGTCATTACCTGCATCTGTGACCCAACTGTTGGACGGAAGGAGGAAATTAGGAGAAGTTTTAGCTTGATGTGTGGGATGGGTGTGTGTATGCGTGTGTAAGGCGGTTTATGAATGCAGGGTAGAGCACCTTCAGGCACTTACAGGTGGGCACTTTATAATTCTTCTGTCCTAGACAGGTCTCTTGAGAATGGAGATACTGTACTGATCTAAAGGCCTGTTTGCCACCAAAGAGAGATGACCTTCTAACTCATGTTGGAAGTGTCGAAGACTGATTTTAAAGTGCAGCTTAGTATGAGAATTGAAGAAACTCTGTGGCCAAAGAACGTTACAAACACTAAATATGGGTGCTGTGCACTTCTGATACTTAAAAAATGACAGTCTGTGCTTCCCCTCAGAGAGAACAGAGTCATCTTTGATTAAGAGTCATCTGGGGAGGGGCAGTGGGAGAGAGAGGCACCTTCTTATCTAGGAGAACTTTTCGGATGGAAGCAGAGAGACTTGGGATGAAATAATTGTTACTATTGCTCGAGACTCAAGGGGACAGATTTGTTCTGAACAGAGGTCTCCTGTGGGCCCACGCTGACCTGGTCAGGCCCGATGCCATTCCCCTTCTTCGGGGGAAGCCTGAGCCTTAAGACCAAAATGTAACTGCAGGTCCCCGTCTTGCTTTTGACCAAAGTTCAGGTCATATTAATATCAGAGACTGTTTAACCAGAGCAATGAAATGACAATACATTACTTTAACTAAGCCCAGCTTGCAGGCTAATTTTAACGCAGCCCAGTTGGAGGACGCCTGTGCATTAATTTACTCTAATAGCAAAGTGTGGGGGGTGGGGGTGGGGGTGGGGGGAAACAGGGGAGGAGAAAAGAGTTTGAAAGACATTGTTGAAAAAAAAAACGAGTCACAAAACCCCCAAAAGAACTCATGCTCAATTTCTTTCTTTTTTTTTTTAGGTGTTCAACACTTGTATAATTTGGTCAAATTATGGGCAGGACAGCAAGGGAAGCTAGTAAGCTTTAAAAGACAGAGAGCGTGTGAGACAGGACATGATTACTTTGCTGAATCCCCACTTTTTTTTTCTTCCAAAAGAGACAAAGGGAAATACTTAAGAACCAATAGTGACGGCAACAAAGCAATCATTGAGTTGCAGGGTACCTTTGTCTCTAGGGGGAACGCAGTAATTTTTACGCGTCTACCACTGAGTGTCAAACCTTTTCTTTTCTTCTTCTTTCCATTCTGGACGGCCAAATTGATTATCTAAAATAGAAAATTAGCACACAATGGGTTTACTCCGCGATACCCCTTATGCAACTAATGGCAAAGCTTGTTAATTGGTTGTAAATGCCAGCAGGTTGCCGGGATAATACTTCAGAAATAAGCGGGTATTCTGATAATTACAGCAATCTTCATCTATAAAAGCTTAAGTAGATGAAGTAGTGGCTGGCTTAAAACCAAGATTTATCCCGCTGCACTCACATTAAAAGAAAAAATAAGATGAAAAGAATAATGTAACAAAACAATTATATAGCAGGAAGCTTTGTAGGTTTTAGAGATTGTGAAAACTCAGAAAGTAAAACAGTGCTGTAATAACCAGTTATGGAAAAATAGGCCATTTACATTTGTGTATAATTAAATAGTAGGCTATGCAATTTCACTTTTTAAAGTAAACTGCCTTTTCCTTTTTTTTTATAGGGCAACGTAGCCATAATTGCTGCATTAAAGCTTTAATGAAAGAAAAAAGCAGCAGATCAAGATGACACGTAACGCCTGCATTTGCACCGTGGCAGTGTGCTTGTTTAGTAATGGGAAGCTACTGAGGAGATTAAAATTGCAGAATTCTTCATAGTTTGTTCTAAAATTGCTATAGGAAGATCATTCAGGGTCTAAAGTACACACAATTTATTTTCCCACCTTCAATCTGCAAGAATTTAATGGCTTTCATAACTAGTAGGTGGTGGGAGATACTTGTTATATTAAAGAGAGAACTACCTCGGATCATCAAAATGATCAGAAGTGAATGGATCAGAATTTAAGCTTGACGGGCCTTGCTTGATGCATTAGAATATTGCTCCAAATATTATATTATAGTTAGTGTTTAACTTAGCGGGGTCTAAGGAGCGTTCTTGTTCAGAATATCAACAGGTTGGTTTGTAATATCGTTCCTTTCTATTTTGCAGTTTCTTCATCGCCCCACTACCGTCAGGCTGGTGCAAAAGGCAGCCAGCCTACATAAAAGGTAATGTTCTGGGAAACCGTTGTTAACGGGCTTGGGGGCTGATTGAGTTGAAAAAAATAGCAATAATCTCTCCTGTGAGCTTCTTTCTCGTAAGTTTGAAATCTTCCTCAGATGTTACCCTCCACAGAGGTTGGCTATGTTTTCTGTAAACCATCCCTGGCCAACAATGCAGGCAGAGATTGGAAACCTTCATTATGTGTTGCAGTACTGAGAAGAAGGTATGAAAACATGCTAAAAACACATCAGGCAAGAGAGCCAGGAGAAAATATGATACCAAGGACACTGGTGCCAATGGCGGGAGCGATGAAAAGTCGAGTTAAGAGAGGAGTTTTCCTTTTTAAAACAATATTCTGTATAAAATCTACATGACTTTATTCTTCCTTCTGTAAAAGGGAGAATGCAAAAGAAACATCTTGTAAAAGAGAGAGCCCCAAGGAATGGACTAGGAAGGCCTAGAATTTGGGCTTTTTGAGTTCTCACTTTAAGAAAATGATTGCTTTGCTTCAAGGTTTTGTTTTGGTGTTTGTTTCTCTCGGGGTTGATGAAATGCATCTTCCTCTAACGTGCAGTGCTTCTGGTATGGAAAACGTGAAATACATAGCCTTCTGGAGCGGCTGGCTTCCAGAATCTGGAATTGGCATGGGGGCTGGAGACGCGGGTACGGAGCGGAGGCGCCCAGGCGGCAATGCGGCCCGGCCCGGCAGAGCCACCTGCGGCAGGGCAGGCAGGCAGCCACCTTCTCACAGAGATGGCAGGCACACTGG
>PVKM010011437.1:0-33258 GCA_004027735.1 Carollia perspicillata
CTCGTATTTCCTGAGCTCCTTCTCTGTGTCAAGAGTTGGAGAGAGAATTTTCTTCTCACTTTGAAGCTTTGAAAGATGAATCCAGCCAGAAACCAGAAACGGACCCACTGGGCGGCAACTGTGTCCAGTCGGGGCAGCAGCAGAGGGCTGGCATGAGAGCAGACAGGCAGAGACAGACTTGGCTGGATCCTGGAGTAGGCGCACACACAGAGGGGCCAAGTTAGCTGAGTTGCCCAGAAAGAAATGGGGCCAAGGAAGCAGACCAAGCCCCTCTCATGTTGCACGCCCTCTAAATGTCACTCTCTCTCCTGCTCCCTGTGGCCTGGGCCTGTCCGAAATACTCAGGCAGTGGGTGCTGACTCCAAAGCTTTGGCCCTGGGGAAGGAGGGAGACTGAGCTCGGAGAGCAGAGGACATCGTGAATCCCCACTGGAAGAGGCAGGTGGAGAATGCACAAAGGCAGGGAGTGTGACTGTGTTTGCTTTCCAGAAAAAACGAAAAACCGTCTTCTGCAGGGGGGACTTCTGGTTCTCTCTCTGAAGAGAATTTGACTTTTAAATGCCTTGGTTGCTTTTTCTCCACCAGGGAGGAGCTTAAACTGCAAAATGCATTACCTCACTGCGGGCAGGAGGGAGAATGTGCCAGGGGAGGCTCTTCAACACAGAGCAGAGGGGCAGGATGGGTCCCAGAGGCCAGGCCGCCCTCGGCCAGCGCGCTGCCGGCTGACGTGTGTGCTGGGGGAGCCACCGGCTAAGATGGGGGCTCTGAGGTGACAGCACTCGAGAAAGGAGACTGGGGCCATGAAGTCGAGTTGGGGACATAGGTTTCTCACTCAGATGTGTTATCTTGTATTATCAAGTGGACTTTTGTGGGTACTGGCTCCCTAATTTGACCTTGGTGCTTAGAAAACATCATCTACCTCTATGTCACCCAGAGAATCCATTCCAGAGCTGACTAAACCCACTAAGGGGTCGCAGTCAGTACATGAGTTTTGATGAATTGCTGGAAAGTGGGGGAGGGGTTATGGCGTGGAACAAAATCCAGGTCTGCAGCACGCAGCCAGGCCTGACAAAACTGCCTCTCACAGCCTTCCTCAGGACAGCTGAGCCCTCCCCTGGGGAGGGATGGCCCCTCAGGCCACCTGGGCACACAGGACGAAGTGCCAGAAGGAGACTTACAATCCAGATTAAGTGCATTTTTGATGAGATGGAAGAAATGAGGAGGAGGGAAGGCCCTGGCAGGCATCTTTGGGTTTATAGAGGGCACCAAAAAAATGTCATTTGAGGAGTGGGGAGAGGAGACAAAGAGGCCAGTGTGACAGGAAGCCAGGGAGGAATAAAGCCAGGAAACAGGGTAGGAGGGAAAGAGGGCCACAAAGAAAGGAGGAGGTGGGAGAACAAAGGTGAGGGGGCGATGCAGCTCGCTCAGCATCAGGGTGGCCTGGATGGAAGGAAGGCCGCCGGGGCCCTGCTCAGCGTTTCTCCTGACGCCGAGCGCTGTCCTCAGGAGCCGGCAGGATGTGACCCCCATGTTGGAGGGCTCCAGGGCAGCCTCTCAGACAGACTGTCCCGCACGGAAGAAAGGACAGCCCCCTTCTGGCTCCCTTGGTGGGAGTCAGCCTCCACCTGCCAGCTGGCCATGGATGTGCCCTTACTTCTGGCCCCTCACTCACACAGACAGCTGTCAAGCATCCTTTGCAGAGGGGCAGCAGCACTGGGAATTCTGAAGACAGATGTGGAGAGAAGTTGCTTCTGTCCATACTGTTTTATTCTTTGGGAGCCCTAAATGGACTGGCAGGGACAACCCACAAGACTAGTGCAGGGCATGCGCCAGGCTATGTGGACCAGGCCTGGGCTGATGGCCCAGAGTTCACTTATTCACTCAACAAACATTTGTTGAATGTCTGCTAGAATAGAGCAAACAAGACAAGGTGCTGTCTCTTGGATTCTAGTTTGCCTTCTAGTCATGAGTGACAGACAAATGAACAGTAAGATACTTTGTAGGTGTGTTAAGCAAGCCCCTTGGTTTGTTTTGTTGCTCATTTTGTTTTATTTTTGTCATGTTTGCTGCTCAACCAGACTGAGGATGCTTGGAACCAGGTCTTCTCAATGCTGACGGCAACAATGCAGAGCAGAAACACAGTCTTTCGGGTGTCAATATTAATTTCATGTACACAACATTTTATGCCTTTTTTTTCTTTCAGCATTTCTAAAATAGTCAATAGTCCTTTCAGGGTAAGAGGGAGAGGAAGGCTTCTGAGGGTGAACTCCTCCAGAAGGAAAGACAGCAGCCTCCTCACTGGTATTCCTTCCCTCAGCGTCTTCCCCTAACTCACCTTCCTGCACTCCGGGAGGAGCCTTTAAACATGCAGATCTCATCCTGTGATTCCTGGCTTTAAAAGTTTTGATGATAAATCTGCTGGGGTACTCTTGATTCTCTCTCTCCCTTTTTTTAAAAAAAGGCTTTGTTTGCTTGTTTGTTTGTTTGTTTATGAGAAGAGGGGAAGGGAAGCAGAAAGAGAGGAAGAGAAATACCAATTGGTTGCCTCTCACACATGTCGGTGACCTTTCTGTTTGTAGGACAATGCCCAACCCACTGAGCCCCACCAGCCAGGGCTGCTTTTGACTCTCAAGAAATAGAAAGCTGCCAGAGAGGATGTGGGGGACCAAGGGAAGTGTGAAGAACCTAAGGGTTGTGAGCACAGTTTTTAGAGTCAGTCTGAGTTTGTGTTCCACCTCCGCCACTTCTGAGTCATGCAAAAGGCCAAGCCACTCAACCTTTCTTGAGACTTATTTCCTCATTTGTAAAATCATAAACAAACAAGCAAACAAACAGAAAAAGCCATCTCACTTGGTATCTGTGAGGTCAGTCTAATGAGATAATATGATAACATATGTAAAGCACTTACCACAATGCTCAGTGCTAATTGGTAGCTTTAAAAAAATCCATGGCCCTGGCTGGTATAGCTCAGTGGATTGAGTGCAGGTCTGCAAACCAAAGGGTTGCCTGTTCGAATCCCAATCAGGGCACAAGCCTTGGTTACTGACCAGGTCCCCAGTAGGGGGCATGCAGGAGGCAACCACACATTGATGTTTTTCCCCCTCTCTCCATCCTTTCCTCTCTCTAAAAATAAATAAAATCTTTAAAAAAAAATCCATGGAGCTCTGGCCTCATAGCTCGGTTGGAGAATCTTCCTCTAAACCCAAGGGTCATGAGTTCGATTCCCAGTCAGGGTGCAAGCCTAGGTTGCAGATCTGGTACCATCTGATACCCTCTCTTCCCTTCCCTTCTCTCTAAAATCAGTAAGCATGTCCTCAGGTAAGTATTTTTTAAAAATCCATGGATTTAAAAAAATTATATTCCCTATGCCGCACTTTACATCCTGTGACTGTTTTTATAACTGGCAATTTTTTCCCTAACCCCGTTATCTTTTTTTGCCCATCTTCCCAACCCCTATCACATCTGGCAGCCATTGATTTGTTCTCTGTATCTGAGTTTGTTCTGTTTTCTTTGTTATTTATTTGCTTTTTAGATTTGTCTTTCTCTGTCTGACTTATTTCATTTAGCATAATGCCCTCTAAGTCTATCCATGTTGTTGCAAATGGTAAGATTTTATTCTGTTTATGGTTAAGTAATATTCCATTATACAGGGGTCCATCAGAAGTAGGGCCTGCTTGAGTGTGGTTGGTATAATAATATGGGTGTAATAATTTATAGTTTTAACTTGAACATTTCACCTAAAATGTCAGAAAGTGTGCTTTCATGTTATATCGCTATTACAGAATTACATGCTTATGCTTTGGTAATAAAAGATTCTGTAATAAAAAACAGGGGCGTTATTTGTGCTGGACCCTGTATATGTACCACCACTTTTTTACCCATTCGTCTACTGATGGACACTTGGGCTGTTTCCATATCTTGGCTATTGTAAATAACGCTGCAATGAACAGAGGGGTTCATATGTCTTTTCAAGATAGTGTTTCTGTTTTCTTCAGCTACATACCCAGAAGTGGAATTGCTAAGTCATGTGGTAGCTTTATTTTTAATTTTTTGAGGAATCTCATACTGTTTTTCATAGTGGCTTCACCAATTTACAGCCCTGCCAACAGTGCACAAGGGTGCGCTGATGTCTGAATCCTCATCACACTTGTTGGTTGTTGATTTTTGTTGTTGATAGCATTCTGACCAGTGTGAGGTGATACCCCATTGTGGTTTTAATTTGCATTGATTGCCCTGATGATTAGTGAGTTGAGCCTCTTTTCGTATGTCTATTAGCCATCTAAATGTCCTCTTTGGAGAAATATCTATTCAGGTCCTCTGCCCATTTTTTAATCGGATTGTTTGTTTGTTTTGGTGTTAAGTTGTATGGGTTCATTATTTATTTTGGATATTAACCCCTTGTTGGGGTGATCCCTTCATAAGTTATATAAGTGCCTAATCACTATGTTATACATCTGAAGCTAATCTAATATCGTATGCCAACTGTTATTAAAAAAAGAAAACCAAACAAACATGAAATAGTCACTCTAGGAATGCTTAACTCTTTGCCCCCCAAAACATAAAGCAACTCCAGATCAGGCTGGCCTGCCCTGGGGGGTGACTTTTTTCAACCCCTGCCTTGATGCCCTTTCCTCCGATGTGCAAGTGCGCACTCACATGCAAGGCTAAGGGAAGCCGCTGCAGAAACAGGACAGGAAGCTAAAGCAAAACTGTAACGTCGTAGCAGGGATTCCTGTTACCAGGACAGCGTCGGTTTAACAGGATGCAGAGGGACGAGGGAAACAGATGGCTGAAGAGTAGATGTTGTGGAACAACCAGGAAGGTATTGCCCTCCTGGGCTCAAGACAAACTAGTTCTATTATTATAGCTTTTTTTTTTTTGGTTTCTTAATGTACTGTTTGCTCTCTTGCCCCTGAAGGCAGTTTCAGGACTTCAGCAAAATACAAGTTAGCACCTGTTTTTATAATTATAGCTGATAGTTTAGGGGATTTTTGTTTTGTTCTGTCTTCATTTTTGTTGCATTCCGGAATATTTTGGCCTTTGCTGTGATGCTTGTTTTGACACTGCCAGTCAAGGACTCAATGGGCAGCAGCTTAAATGCCTTCAACTTTACCATTAATTACCTGTTTAAACAGACTTTTAATTGCTAAAGTATTTTATTAATTACTCACCAATTAAAGCAAAGCTAGAAATTGCTGCATAATTTCAAAGTATTGTTTGGGAGAAATGGTCACAAAAAAACAAACTCTGTTCTCCTGTCAGTTCCCAAGCAGAAGTTACACTACAATAATAACATAATCAAGGTCATGCTGGGCTCCCACTGCAGCTAATATTTTTATGTGTTCGCTATGTGCCAGGCGTGGCCCCGTGTTCTAGGAGTAAAGTGAAGAAGATGGCATTGTCCTTACCCTCGTGGAATTCTCTATTTTACTTTCCCAAGTAGCATTCAGCCCTTTGTATAGCAGGATGGCCCGATTATTCACGTGCCTGTTCTGTGAGAAGCAATGATGAAGTTTTGAATGTTCTATTCGTATTCTTCCCCAGCATGCTTTTGTGTGTGGAGTGCACATTTAAAGGAGGAAGCAGGGCAGGTGTGAATTGAACCACTGTACACCTAACACAGACTCTGACTATGGCTGCTGAGTCTGCACTCTGTTCTAACCTGCTCCTAACCAGCTGGAGACAAGCATGGCTGCTCCCTAACAAACCACTGCAAAATTGTGTTACAGAGTGACTCCTTTGGCCCAAAGTTTCTGGCCCAAACATGTTTCTTATACAGTTTTCGGTATATAGGGCATTTCTACACAAATGGTACACAGCCCTTTCCGTGTTTTATTTCATTTGTCACTCAGAAGCAGCCTGTGAGGCAGACGAGTCAGGCAGTGGTGTCGCTCACATGGGTGAGAAGTCGCTTTCCTCCAGTCCTGTAGATGAGGGGAGCTGGGCGGGCTGGCCGTTCACTGTGGGCCAGGGCCTTCGGGGCCCTGGCCTTACCAACGGGTGCTGAGCACCTGTCTGTGTGATGCTCCTTCCTCTGAGCGGGGTCAGAACTCCATTCACTGAGTTCTCAAGCCTCCCAAGAGCCCCAAACATGAAGACCTCATAGGTGCTTCAGAGAATGGCTCAAGTTCACTACTCCAGATGCTGCTGCTCTGAAGAGGAAACCTGAGTAAGAAAAGAAAGGACTAAATAATTTCATGCTGAAAATATTTCTTTCCTCTCTCTCTTTCTTGACTTACTTATTTCTTACAATTCTCCTCTGATTTTCTCCTTGGGTCTTGTAAAAATCTATCACTGTGGCAACCCGGGAGAGCACTTCACAAACATTAAGCCATATTGAGGAGGCTCTGGGCCAGGCAGGAGGTACTGAGGGTGGCCGAGTCAAGTGGGGCATGAATAACCGCCTCAGAAGCCAGAGGAATCTTATCAGTAAAGCAATTGATGTGCCGCTTGTCCCCTTTAATCATTGCACTATAAGATCCATGGGGCAAGTGTGTATCCTGCTCTCTCCCAATGCAGAGCCTGATGTTTTGTTGGTGCTCAATAAATATGTACTGAAAGTTGGAAAGGCAGGCAGCCAGGTAGCACCTGAGAAGGACGCAAAGAAAATGGGGTGAGAGACTAGGTCGGGGTGAGAACACAGTTTGCACGAAGCCCCTAGGCTAGCGCAGGTGAAAGCCTGGTGCCAAAATGTGGTGGAAACACAGGTTCGCTGAGTTTACTGGCGGTCGGAGGGCAAGAGCGCATGCTCTGCAAAAGAGGGTGTGTTCTCAGGACCCCTAGCCTGGGAGCTGCAGTGTGGCCCCATCCCCAAGGGGTGCGGCCGTGAAGGCTGGTGCACAGACCAGTGGTGACTCCCAGATGGATTCTAACGAGCTCCTTCACAATACGACTCAAGGGAACCTGGTGTTCATGCAAGTCTCAGGTAAGGAGGGTAGCTCTGCCATGGCGGCCACAGACGGGACCCATTGGAGGCTTCGCAGGGACTGGACAGGGAGTGGACCTGAAGAGCAGCAGCTTTGGCACTCAGGGACGTTCAGGAGGCGTCGTAGCAGCCAGTGCAGACGTTAGTTTAAAACCACACCCATGACCACCTTTGTAGGACCCTTTAACACCCAACAACCCCTGTGAGAGAAGCTCGGCAGGGACTGCCACGCTCATTTTACAGATGAGGAAATGGAGTTTAAACAAGGATGAATGACTTTCCTGAGGTTTCACGACCAATAAAGTGTTGTGAAAGGTCAGTCTGTACTTCTGGCCTCTGGCCCTATGTCAGCCATTGCGGCAGGGGCTTAGCAACTGCAATGTTGCAGGCAGCCTGTAGAGGGCAGCCTTCACAAAAGAGGCTTTACAGAAATCAGAGCTCAGATTACTATTATTGGAACACAGACATCAGGGACCCCCTGGTAAAATAAACTGAGAGAATATAATGTCGTCTCCTGAGGTTTTCTCGCCCCAAAATGCTTACCTAAATTTAATCCTGCAGCACAGGCTAAACTTAAGTTTAGAGACACTCTACCAAATAACTGGCTAGTGCCCTTCAAAAATGTCAAGGTCAAAAATATCACATTAAGGCTAAGGAAATATTTCAGATTAAACGAGTCTAAAGAGACATGACAACTAAATGCAATATATGATTGCTTTCTGATTGGGTGCTTGGCTGGTGAAAAATATATGTAAAGAATATTATTGGGACAACTGATTAAATTGAATTTGGACTGTAGCTTGTTTTTTAAAATATTTTATTAATTTATTTTTAGAGACAGAGGGGAAGGAAGGGAAAAAGAGAGGGAGGGAAACATCATTGTGTGGTTGCCTCTTGTGTGCCCCCTTCTGGGGACCTGGCCTGCAACCCAGGCATGTGCCCTGACTGGGGATCCAACCTGCGACCCTTTGGTTCGCAGGCTGGTGCTCAGTCCACTGAGCTACACCAACGAGGGGCTGGACTGTAATTCAGATAATAATATTTTATCAATGTTAAGTTTGTACTAAAGTTAATAATTGTGTCTATACAGGAGAGTGTCCTTGTTCTTAGAAGTAGGAGTAGAGAGACATACTAACTCCAATTTGCTTTGAAATAGTTAAGAAAAATACAGAAAGAGAATGATAATGTAAAAGAAATGGAACAAAACGTAAGTGATGGGTGACTCTAGGTAAAAGGTACATGAGATTTCTTTATACCATACTTGCTGTTTTTCTGTAATTTTAGAATTATATCCAAATAAAAAGGTACCGCCCCCCCCCCCCCATTAAAAAAAAGGCTGTCCTGGTTCACCATGGATTGGACCTGCAGCTACACCTGATTCTAGGCAGACAGAGGTCCCTCTTGGGGGTGGGGGGCATGGAGAGTCCTCTTCTCAGTGAAAATGGCTTCAGCCACTGTGGAGCTCTGACCTTTGCCCTGGGCTGGGCAGAGGGGCTGCACACAAAGCTTACGTGATAACAGAATTGCCTGCCCTAGCAGATGGCCTTGTCTGCAAATGTTTTGAGAAGAGGGAATGTAATTCACACCTATACAGGGCAAAGGAGCAGTGGATCTAGCTGAATGCAGAACAGAGCTGGCAATACATGCTACATCGCAGTGGGGGCTGGGCACCCAGGAAGCATTCTTGCGTTAGAATCACCTGGATCCGCCACCTGCCCCTGGATTCTCATTCCCTGAGGCCTGGGATGGGACTGGGAATTCATGGTTCTAACAGACCACTAGGGTTGCTTGCAATGGGAGCACAGTTGGAGTTGCTTCAGTGTAGCAGATGGTTTGTCCAGCCCAACTTCACAGGTACAAGGGACACTAGAGAGCCTCAACAGAAGTCTTCTAAAAGGTCCAACAGTGACTGGGGTTACCTGGCTGGGTAATAGTGATAAGGGACAGACAGTATTATGGCCAAAATGCCACATAAACTGAGTTTCAGAAGAGATGGCGTGGAGGAGGGCCTTCTAGAGAGAGGGGGCTTCACCTGGGCAAAGACCAGTTCAGTACAAGTTCCTCATTCAGATTCCCTGCGGAACAGTGGCCCAAAGGCAGGTTGGGGCAGGGGGAGGCTTGGAGTCAGGTTAAGGCATTTGAGCTGTGACAGGAGACAGTGCGGAGCCTCCGATGGGGCATATAACAGGAGGAAGGGTTTTCAAAAGATTGACCAGGCCGAGATATGGTGGAGGGTGGACTTCAGGAAGACCAGAGGCAGGGAAACGTGATAGGTGGCCCTTCCTATAGGGTCTCTAGAAGATGCGTCTGAGGTAAGGGCATGACCGTGAGTGTGGAAAACAGGGAGTTAGGCACTGTAGTTAAATGGGGGAGGTGGGTGGTGAGTCACACATAGAATCCATTTGTTCTCTTAGGCTTTTGGCCTAGCCTTACCACTGAAATTGGTATGAAGTATTCAAGTTTGCAAAGATATTTTAAAAATAACCAATCCACTAAATATATTTAAAGGATGTGTAGAATTGAAAATCGAATGTGGGCTTTCATGTGAACACCTTCAGTCCTCTTCCAGGCAGGAAGTGAGCAGGTGGAGATAGTGATGTCCTGGTAAATGTCGGGTTGGCCAAAAAGTTCATTTAGTTTTCCTAGTATGATGGCTCTAGTAGTGCTTAGTTGTCTTTAACTTCATTCAAAACAATTTTGTAAGATTGTATTGTGACAGCTGTCATATCAGCATGCATTATAAAAACTTATCAAAATTGATGAATTTTTGTGCAGCCATTTAAATATTGAAGTTGGAAGACATGCAACATTTTCAGTATATTATGCTTTATTATTTCAAGGAAGGTAAAAGCACAACTGAAACGCAAAAAAAGATTTGTGTAGTGTATGGAGAAGGTGCTGTGACTGATTGAACGTGTCAAAAATGTTTTATGAAGTTTCTTGGTACTGTTGACATTTTGGCCAAGTAATTCTCTTCTGTGGGGCTGTCTTATGCATTGGAAGATGTTAGCAGCACCCCGGCCTCTACCCACTAGAAGCCAATAGTGAGAGCTGACATACTCAAAATATCCAAACCAACAAGGTTATTGGTAAAACTGAAAAATGCATTCTTTTATCTTTTGGAAAAAACTTAATGGAGTTTTTGTCCAAGCCGGTATTTAACAACAGGCTGGGAGAAGAGGAGAGCCCTGATTGTTAGCATTTGTCAATTTCCATGCTTTCAAATCCTCCCACAATGGCTGATTTCAAGCTACCAACATGGTATCAACGAGCTAGTACAATTCAAAAAGTATACTATTATCTCTTGGGAGGCAGTTTGAGCCAGGCTCTAGCCCACTCCTGGATGGAGACCAAAGGCCAAGGAGATGGCTGGAGCCACTTGGGCAAGCAGTGGCTTCCCAGCATTGGTCTAGGGACCCAGAGAGGAGTCCATGGGTCTGCTGGCTTTGAGCAGCAAGCACTTAGCATCATGTAACTGCAGCTCTTCCCAAATAATGGCAAATGGGAGATGTGGGTTTGTTCCATGGCCCCCAATGCCCAGAGAATGATTTCCCAGAATGGAGGAGAAGCAGAAAAGAAAGAGTCTTAAGCTGAGAGGAAGGAGACCCAGATATGAGCCTCTACCACTTAGTAGCCCTGTGCTTGACCGTCCTGAGCCTCACTCCCTTGTCTTTGAAATGAGGACACTGCTAATCGTGTCCCCAACCAGCCGCGTGCTTAGCCCAGAAGCATTCAACACTTATCAGAACTTCACTCATCCTTCCCGTTTTCGCCCCTCCCCTGCTAAAGCTTTTGGATATCACCCCTCCCTTGGGTGTATGTTGGCTCAGGCCCTGTATCTGCCCTGCAGGACCAATCACCTCATCTCTGAGGACTGTCCCACACGCTGGGACTGGACCCTGGGAGCTATGTCCGCCAGTCAGCCACAGAGGGAGGGTAGCTTCACACTGCTTTGGTCCCACCAGAGCTGCACTTCCTGCCCTTGGATTCTACTAACTTTCTGATAATTTTTCCTTTCACTTAAAGTTTTGAGATTGTTACCTCTTGCCCAAACCTGAGACTCCCTAATTATCTTCCTTTTAAAATTCTGGTATAGACAGAAGACTTGGGCAAGGGACTTTCTGGGTCTTGGTTTCTCATCTGTAAAACGAACAGCTGAATGAAATGAATGTAAGTGAATTCCAGCTCTAATGGACAGCTCTGCGCTCTGTGTCTTTACCCTAATATGCAGTATGTTATAATGAAGTGCCCACTCTCTTTCACTCGTCACGAATGAGTTTGTTTTGAAGACCAGAGACCTTCATACCCGAGCTGAATAACTCCCTGCCAGGCATGTCCAACCTGCGGCCTGTGGGCCACATGAGGCTCAGGATGGCTATGAATACATGCGGCCCAACACAAAATTGTAAACTTACTTAAAACATTATGAGATTTTTAAAAAAATTTATTTTAATTGTTGTTCAAGTACAGTTTTCTGTTGAGATTTTTTTTGTGATTATGTGTCACAATGTATCTAATGTGTGACCCAAGACAACTCTTCTTCTTCCAGTGTGGCGCAGAGACGCTGAAAGGCTGGACACCCCTACGGTCAGTCCTGTTTCGGCCCAGTAGACGAGCACACGCGCAGCCGGCTTGGATCGCATGGCCGTAGAGGCTCCTGGAACTCGTGGAGGACTGGGGAGGGCTTCAGCCTGCTGGCTGCTGCTGTAGGTAGGCGAGGTTTTCATAAATATTTTTGAAGTTGCACAGAAATGCTAGGGTTCCTGACCCTGACGTCAGATGGGGCTGTCCCGGGACGGTTGCCTTGAGAGGTGGGTGAGAGTGGGGCAGGGCGGGCCCTTAACTCAAGCCTGACCACCTCAAGTGTTTCGCCTTGGAGACAGGTGGCCTGTGCCCCAGGAGAAGCTTAAGGGTTATTCTTTCAAAGTTATTATTTTATTTTATGAATAGATTTATTTACTTACTTACTTACTTACTTATTTATTTATCCTTAGAGGGGAAGGGAAGGAGAGAGGGAGAGAAATATCAATGTATGGTTGCCTCTCATGCGTCCCCTGCTGGGAACTGGCCTGCAACCCAGGCATGTGCCCTGATTGGGAATCGAACCGCGATCCTTTGGTTAGCAGGCCCATGCTCAATCCACTGAGCTACACCAGCCAGGGCTCAAAGTAATTTTGTTAAATTGTAGGACTAAAAAATGAGTTGCTATGGAAGATGTATATATTATAAACAAGTGAAACATTTTGTTATTCAAAGACCCAGAGACAGCTTCTAACACCAATTTGATTTCTAGCCCTGTATCTTTTTGCATACGATATGTTCCACACAGCCTTTTCTCAGAAGTTCCTCGTTAAAGATTTTAATGAGTAATGTGTGCAAATGGTTTAAGATCAAATAATACCAGACATAACGAAAAACAAGTCATCGGCCCCACCCTTGTCCCCCCATAGTCCTGCTCCCCTGAGACAAATTTTAAGCGTTTCTGTTTAGACTTCATTTGGCGGTTACCTCCACACTTCTGATTAAGATGCTGTTTATTATTTCAGCACCTTTAGTGTATTGACTTCCTACTGTGATAGAGGGAGTCAGGCCCATTTCTGTGCCACCCTCACCTCCTCCCCCGACTTTCCTAAATACAGTAGTTAAATCCCTATTCTCAGAGCTTTCCCTGGTCTCCTCTTCAACCTCCAAGAATACAATTAAACCCCCACTTCCTGTTCCCCAGCCACAGATCTTATCTCACGGCTGCTCTGTAAGCTGAGGAGGCATTCCCACCTTCCCCTTCGCCTCACAACCTCTGTCAGCCTGATCTGTACTTTTACATTTTGTTCTGAAATCCCCATTGTTGTTTCTGTTTGTTGAAGGTTGATTGTAGGAGTTAAAGGCCAGCAATGGACTTTCATTTTGTTTTGGCTATGTAAATTAGGTCACAGGAGCACAGTCATGAACTGGGATTACCTTTATTTCTTTGTAAGGCCAATGTCTCTACTCAACAGAGGATGTTTCTGGAATGAATTCATTTTATGTTTTTTACATTCCACCAATTTCCTTTTTTTTATCCTCATGTTTTCCAAGCTGTCGATCTAATTTTCCAAGCTACTTTTCTATCGATTCTTTTCACCTTCTTTCCGAAACACGAAGTAAACCGAGAGACCGCCCCCAGCAGCTGTCTGCCCCGCCCACCTGCCCTTGTTTCCCTTGGGTCCTCACATTGTGTTTCCCGTCACCCCTTTCAGTGATTTAAGACGCTGTAGCTTTCTCCTTTCTTGGTTTACACTCCTATTTTGCTGGACTCTACCCTTGGTAATTGCCCAGGATAAAATATACAGGAGGTAAAATTTAGAGTCTTAATACAAATGCCTTAATTCTGTTTTCACTTGATTAATACATTAGCTGTGTATAAAATTCTAGGTCAAACATCAAGTCCCTTAAAGAAGAGCCTGTTTCTTTTTCTCTGTGAGCTGTTAGCATCTCCTCCTTGTTCTTGGTGTTTTGAAAGTTTTCAGTGATTATGTCTAGGTGTGGATTTTAAAAAATTCATTGTGCTGGGTATTTGTTTTAGCTTTTTCTCTTTTGGGAATTCCTGTTCCTTAGATCTCGAACCTATAGATCACCCTTTTATATCTTTTGTCTTTTCTGTCATATCTTGCTTTTTTTTTTTAAATCTTAAAGTTTGTACTTGGAAGATTTCTTAAGTCATCATGTAACCTATTATTATCATATTATTTTAACATTTTTAATTTTAAGGAGTTGTTTTGTTGTTCTCTGATTGTTTCTCTTTCATAGCACTCCTTTCTTGTTTTACCACTGTGATATAGTTTCCCAGGTGTCTCTGAGGTTTTTAGAAGCTTTTGTTAATTTTCTTTTTTTAATTTTGTATTTTTTTAAGATTTTACTTATTTTTAGAGAGAGGGGAAGGGAGGGAGAAAGGAAGGGAGAGAAACATCGATGTGAGAGAACATCGGATGGGTTGCCTCTTGTATGGGCCCTGACCAGGGACCTGGCTGCAAGCCAGGCATGTGCCCTGATCGGGAATCGAACCAGTGACCTTTCAGATTACAGGAGAACATCCAACCTACTGAGCCATTCCAGTCAGGGCTATTTATTTTCGTAATCCTCTTCTGTCCTATGAATTATTTCTATTTCTTATAGAATCACATTTGCCTGTTGGTTTATTTTCTTCTTACTTTTTCCTATTGCTGACTTTCCTCCCATGTCTGTTTACTTTGGTTTTTCATTTTTTTGTGAGATTGAGGCAATAAGGAGGCTGACAGGAAATTTGAAGAGCATAGGCAGAACTTGTCCACTCTCAGGCTTCTCGCCAGAGAAAGTTGGCAGGAAGCCAGGTTTTTTTTTTGTTGTTGTTCTTGTCCCTGTATTTGTTCTTGTCCCTGTATTTGTTCTTGTTAAGGGTCCCTTAAGGCAGGAATGCAAAAGGCTCGGCTCTGAACTTCCAGACTCCATATTGGATGCCCAAGTTCTTCCCAGGTGTCCCATACAATTTCTTCAAAAAATGAGCCCTCCAATGTTCAAGCTGGAGCAGGTGATCGGCATCTGCCTAATCTGGGCAGAGGTGCCAGCTGTGGCATAAGTAGAACTCCAGAGGTTTTCCTCTCCATCTGATGCCTGCTCTCTGGGATCCCGTGCATTGCCAGGCAGAGGCGTCTCTCGGTCTGGCCGCTGGCGGGTTTGAGTCCCGTTGGCTGCGGCCTCTCCACCTGCTGCGTGTGTCGGCACTCACCCACCCCTTTCTGTCTCCAAGAAATTTGTGGGAATCGCTGTCTGTTGAAAGTCTCTCTCCTATTTTCTTCTTTACTGTGGGTTTGTGCCATTTTAATCACTTTATTGTTATTTTAATAAAGGAGTCTCAAAAGACATTTATGCTGAATCCTTAACCTAAACTGAAGCTTGAAGTAGCCACAGGGGGCGCCGCGTGGTCCTCCGCAGCGCAGTTGTGCCTGTAGCGCATGCGTAAACAAGGCAGCAGTGAGGTCCGGGGAGCCAGGCCTTTACGTGTATTCGCGATTACTGACTAGACTAAATTGTGAGAAAAACTGCTGTGTCAAAATGGACGCACTTTTTAAAAAATGAAATTAAATCTTAGTTTAGAGTCTAGCAGTCCCACTCCTAGGTATTTACTGAGGAGAAATGAAAGCATTTCCTACACAAGCATTTGTTCACAGATGTTCACAACCACTTTATTCTGTGCACAAGGGCCTCCACGGGAAACACACCAAATGTCTGTCAAGTGATGAATGGATAAACAAATTGTAATATATTTATACACTAGAATACTATTCATAAATAAAAGAGAGAACAAACTACTGATACCATAACAACATGAATGAATCACAGAAACATGCTGAGTGAAAGAAGCTTGACACAAAAGAGAACATAATGTATTATTCTGATTTGCATGAAATGTAGAATAGACACAAAATTCCATAGTGAAAGTAGATTAACGGTTACCTTGGGCAGGGGAGAGGGGACAAGAAATATTTTGGGGGTGATGTAAATGTTCTATATGCTGATTAATGTGGTAATTGTAAGGGTATATATTTTTATCAAAACTCACCAAACCAAAGTATATGCTTAAAATAGCATTTTTATATGCAAATTTATCCCATGAGATAGTTTTTAAAGTAAAAATAGTGTGTATTTTAAAATAATCTTATTATACTTCTTATTAATATTTCTTACTACATTTTCTTGATACATTGTCATTGCCTTCAACATAAAAAGGAAAGTTTTCAGAGAAATTTATTTTAAAAAGTGCAATTTCATAATTTCCCACTGCCTCCTACTCCTACCCCACGCCCAGGTCACAGCCACCATGATCGGTTTGGTGCTTTTCTTCCCCATCATCTAATAAGCACACCAGTGCATAACAGCACCCGCAATGTTTGTAGAAACGTAACACTATATACATATTCTTGCATCTCGCATGTAACATTGTATGGCTTTTGTCTGATACAAAGGGCCCAAATACGTTCTTCTATAGTGAGTGCCCAGCAAAGAGTTCTGAACATGATAGGTTTTTACATGTTAGAGTCCATGTCTTCATTCGCTAGCAAACATTGCCTCTTGCTTCAAGAGAAAGTATTTGAACATTTTCAGAAATCACACTTATTAAAATCACACACTCTCTAAATTTTTGGCCTAAGTCCTTGTAACCTAAATCCTTCCATCACTGAGAGGGAGGCGGGTATTGCTGGGGTGCCAGGGGGTGGCTGGCACTTAGCAGGTGACTTGGTGTGCAGTGAGGATGCTGGATGCCCAGAGAGTGTGGTTCTAGGGGGCTTGCAGGGGGGATGGGAACGGTCTCGGCCAGCCAGAAGAGACTCTGCCAGCACTACCACCTCTGACTTCATTTCACTTCAAGTTGTCGCCCATCATCTGTCTTAGATGGATGCCGTCTTCCCTCCACCTCTTCAAGCTGATCGCCAAGCCCAGCATATCCATCTAGTTGCTAAGGATGCAGGGTTTCTGCTGGCTGAGGAATGGGACCCTGGCTTCTTCCCCTAACAAAGCCACAGGCTGCTTATATGGTAAGCATTTTTAAAAATGAGCATTTTTTCTAAGAAATAAACCCCAAGAAAATGTTTGAAAGGGTTACAGGGAAGATGGGTAGAGTACAGGTTTCTAAACTGGCACAAAAGAATCATCTGGAAAGTGGCCCCGCACTAAGAAGGGTGGCTGTGGGAAGTAGTGTGACAGTCCCGCTCTGAGGAACACGGATGATAACTGAAAGTGCTCAGTCTTCTAACTCGAGACGGATTGGACTGATGCTGCACTCAGTGTGGCAGTGTTACAAGGCCGTGCTCAGCCGGACTCTGGGATGGAGCGAGGGCTCAGATAGTCCGTTCCCTTCCAACACTTGTCTCAGCCGGTTCTGTCCCAGCCTCGGAAAGATGGAAGAAAAATACCTTTCCTTTTAACCTAGAAAATTGCCTCTGTTTTGGAGCAGTTGGAGGACCTGAATTGACCTTGGGTCTCTTTTGTCACTCTTCTAGGACTGTCTGTGGCTGAAAGTTTGACTTTTGATACTAATAGATAACTACAGTTATCTATTGATAACTATTGACTTTTGATACTAATAGATAACTACAGTTATCTATTGCTGTGTAAAAAGCCATCCAAAGCCACTGTCTGTGGCTGAAAGTTTGACTTTTGATACTAATAGATAACTACAGTTATCTATTGCTGTGTAAAAAGCCATCCAAAGCTTAGTGACTTAAAACAATAACATCGACCTATTTTGCTTATGGAGCTGCAGGTTGGGCAGGCCTAAGCAGGAACAGTTTGTCTCTGCTCTGCACGGGCTCAACTGGGGCTGCTCACGTGCGGCTGTAGGACCCCCTGTCTAGATGGCTCACTCACATCACTGGCAGGCTGGCGCTCCCTGCTGTTGGCTTGGAGCCCAGCTGGGTGCATGGGCTGGGCGCTTTGGCTCTTCTCAGGGTGGGCCTCTCCACAGGCTCCTGGGCTTTCTCACAGGATGGGAGGCTGGGTCTCAGAAGTGAGCCTCTCCGGAGAGCAAGGCAGGAATGCATGACATTGTTATGACCTAGCTTCAGGCCACCATCCTGTTGGTTCAGGAAGTTGCAAAGTCCTTCTCAGGTTCAAGGAGAGGAAAAGTAGGTCTGCCACTTGAACAAGTGTCAAGGTTATATAATAAAAATACCATGTGGGATGGAGATATGATTGCAGCCATCTCTGAAAAATGTAGTCTGCAATAGACTCTGGCCTATTTTGTATTACATTTATAGGTTTTTCTGATACATACCAAACTAATTATTGTTAGTTCTGTTCTATCTCATTTCATCTTCTTCGCAATCCTGCAAGGTAGTTACCCCCTTTCACACATCTAAACCATGTTTGGTTTAGCCTGCATATTATTTTGAAAATTGTGAATTTTGCATAAATATCTGGATTTCTGGCTTCTCTCTACAATCAGAAGACTGAATCCCTCTGGGCCAGGCTTTCCTCATCTCTGCGCTGGGCTGGAGCTGAGTGGTGGTGGCCCCTTAGTAAAGGCCTGTCCTCAGTGCGTTCCCACAGTACCTGCCCCTCCCACCACCAGTCACCCATTACATGGCACATCTCACAGGACTGACCTTGAGGCTTTCATTTTAGTAAAAATAGACCCAGATTCTATCATAGACAAATAGTAAATAATAGCAATATCCTTTTTTTTTCAATTTTCAAAGCATTTCCTATAGAAATCTACATTTGAGGGTTTCTCCTATTCTTCCTCCTCCTTATTCTTAAATCTGCTCCTTCTCTGGTGGAGAGCATTGGGCCACTGTTTCTTATTTGAGGGGCACCTTCAGCCTTCTGCTCATTTGAAGAACGGATATGAGTGGCTTGCCCCAGCTCCCAAAATCGCACTGCGGCTCAGTTCAGCGTCACCCCTCCCAGCCTGGCTCCTCTGGGAATCCTGAGCAGAATTCCTCTGGAGTCCTGGTGTTTGCCATTGTCATTGCCCGATAAATGCTGGATCCACAGAACACGGAATTCTGAGCGGAGTAAGGGAAGCTCGCACAGGAAGCACAGCGCCAGAGTTATTCAGCATCACAATCTCCCTGAGAGCTGAGTCGGCCCATGGAGACCTTCTCTCCAGGAGATAAGGGTCCAGCGTCCAGGCCAGTGCTCTGAATATTCCTAATGGCTCTGAGGCACAATGCTCACTTTGTCCTTTCAAGGTTTTCGGTTTTGTTTCCAAAATGTCAGCAGATAACTGTAAGTGTTGATTGAACAGGCAGAAGAGCATTGCCTAGGGAGAGCATCCACTGCCCAGTCGTGGTCTAGCCCCTCAGAAAAGCTCAGCCCACACTGAGAGGGTGGCGGGCAGGTGGGGCCTGGCTGTGCCCACTCTGTATAATCGGGGCGCTTTCTTCCCTTTGGGGCTTGAGTTTTTCTTCAGGTTTTTAACGCTGTAAAGAACCACTCACCCTCAGCACAGCAGAAGCTCGGGAGTAGGAAAGTTCTGTGTGGCCTCACTCATCTGTGGGAGCAGGGTCCGCCATCAGACTGGAAGGTTCAGAGCGGGCAGTTTCCACCTGCCCCTCATCAGTCACATTCCCCCAAGTTATCTTCACATCAGGAATCCTGATCCTAAATTCTATGTTATCACTCCCTTGCTGTTTGCTATAGTTTGTTTACCATCTATTTCAGATATCTGTAGATGCTTAACAAACACCCCAAAACTTAGTGGTGTAAAACAATAGCAGTCTTTTTCTCTCTCTCATGCACACCCCTTCAGTTTGGGCGGGGTTCTGTAAAGAAAACTTATCTCTGCTTCACACGGCATCAACTGGGCCAACTCAACTGAGGACTTTCAGGTCTTCTCAAAATGATTTACTTGCGGGCTGGCTGCTGGAGCCGGGCCAAGGCCTGGGGCCTTGGTCCTTCCCATGTGGCCCGGGCTGCCTCACAGCATGGCGGGGGACTTCCAAGGATGAGCATCCACGGAGAGGACACCAGATGGACGCTGTCTTGCCTTTTGGACCTAGCCTCAGAAGTCACATAGCGTCTATTAGTAGAAGCAGTCACCAAGTCCCACTGGGGCTCGAGGGGAAGGGGCATCACCTGACGATGGGGGAGTGGCAAGGTCTGGAAGAGCAAGTGGCACGAGAGATATTCTTGCAGCATTTGGGGGAAATGCAGCCTACCACACCACCTATGTACGCACCTTTAGTAGTATACTGTTTAACTTTGCATCTTTTAAACTTTACAGAAATATTTATGCTAAATGTAGTCTCCTACAACTTTGTTCCCCCAACATATGAGAGTCATTTATATTGTTAGAAGCCTATTCGTTTTTAGAACTGCGTGATATTTTATTGCAGTCATTTATCACAATTTGGCTGTCTGCTCTTCCTTTGGGCAGTTACATTGTTTCCAGTGCCCGCGTTTCGGGGGTCGTGTTTATGCCCTTCCCCGTGCTCCCAGTGCTGCCACGACCATTCTTGGAGCACTTGGTTGGCGACATGAGCCTAGAGCAGCGGTCCTCCACCAGGGGCTCAGCAATGAAGACAAAGCCAGCAGTGCACGCACTCCCGGGTACAGGCATTTCGCCAAAGCATCTTGCACCAAGGGAGAGGCCCCGCTGATCCAGCAAGTGTCCCAGACATTTTTGGTGTCCATGACTGGGGTAGGGACTGTGCTACGGACATCCAGGGGGATAGGCCAGGGATGCTGTAAACATCCTGCAACACACAGGACAGCCCGTGACGACAAAGAATTATCTGGCCCAAGCTGTCAGTCATGCTGCGGTTGGGAAACCTTAGCTTAGGGCATACATGTAGGAGTAGAATTCCTAAGTAATAGGGTATTTGTGGTTTCAGGTTTACTTCAGGGTACTAAATAGTTTCCCAAGTGGTTGAACCAGTTTGTATTCCCAGAGTGGGATGCTCCAAATCCTCTGATAGTCAGCCTTCTTAATTTTTGTTAATTTATGTTCTCTTCTCTCTGAAATACATGTTTATGTGTTTTACCTTTTTAAAAATAGAATTGATTTGAAGGAGTTCTTTATGTAGTCACGATATTAATTCTTTGTTGGTTGCGTATGTTACAAATATCTCTCCCCAGTTGGTGGCTTGTCTTTTCACTTTTTCATAGTTCTTTAGATCAATAGGAGTTCTTAAAATTTTATGTGGTTAATTTCATTAATCTTATACGAGCCTAATTTGTAGTTTGTAATTCGGGGTTATTATTTAAGAAAACCTGTCCAGCCCTGGGTTCTCACTGCCTCTCAAACCTGGCAGAGTACTGGACTCTCATCCCTTCCAGGTGGTGAGACCTGGGGCTCTCTTGCTCACCCCACAGGTAGCTGTCCCTCCTCATCTTCCGCCAGGATTGCTTGGTCCTTGTCGATCTTGGACTTCAGCCTTGATTTCCTGACGGACTGCACTTGTTATGCCAAGACTGGGCTCTTTCCATGACCTCTCTACCCATCTTTACCCAGGACCTGACTGCTGTCTGGGTCCTGGCCTCAAAATGAGCTGACTTCTTGCCTTGGCCGGGTGGCTCAGTTGGTTGGAGTGTCATCTCATGCACCAAAGTGTTGCTGGTTTGATTCCTGGTTGGGGTACATACCTAGGTTGTAGGTTCGATCCCCAGTCAGGGAGGGTATGGGAGGCAACTGATTGATGTTTCCCTCTTTCTCCCTTCCTCTCTCTAAAATCAATAAATATATCTTCAGGTGAGGATTTTTAAAAATTGAACCGACTTCTATGAAACAGCAGTGCCCAGCAGTGTCAGCACTGCCAAAAATGCCCCCTAGATACCAGCTTTGCCAGAACTGAGCCCCAGTTTTCCACAGCACTGGTCTAGTTTCATCTGGACCTACCTGAGACACTATCCCCTAGGGCCTGGGGAGAGCTCTAGGGAAGAACAATGATGGGGTAGAGCTGAAAATGCCATATGGTGCACAGGACGTTGCTGCTCACAAGAGGGGAGCTCTAAGATGAGCCTGTCTGCTCTGACCATGACCTTCATTCAAGCCAGGCCTGCCTGCCCAGTGACTTTCAAAGCTGACCACAGTTGCAGGACAGCCTTGGAGCTCTCTGTTCCATCCAGGGCAGCCAAGCCACACTTAGCTTTGTTTCCCTCCCCTTCTCTTTTAGCTACGCCTGTGTCCCAGCCTTTGGTGCCTCTTCCTCCTGGGCCCTGTCATCCTTAAACTTCACATTGGTCTGGCTTTTTCTGGCTTTGATACTTAGCACCTTGTAAGAGGTGTGGGTGAAACTCACCTTTCGGTCCCAACAGTTCCTGTCTGCCTAGGAAAGGCACCTTGGCTCGAGCTCCCATGACTCAGACCCATGGGTTTGGGTAAAGATGAAGATAGACATTTGCGGGTATCCAGCCTGAACAACTGCCAGGCCAAGGAGAAGATAAATCTCAATGTGGGGAATGAAGAGAAGGTGAAAATGAGAGTCAAAGCAGCCAAGCAGTAGGAAGGTAGAGGAGGATGGCTAGGCAGGTGAGGTAACGTGAGATCCAGAAATGTACATGGTGGGGAGTAAGCACGGGCGGCATTCTAGCACACCAGTTAAGAGCCCAGTCTTTGGTGAGGTGTCTCCTGGTGTTACTGGTTGTGTGATCTCAGGCAGATTATCCTCCCGGAGCCCTGTTTTCATCATCTGTCAGGTGGGGGTGGCATAATAAATTACATGATAGTTATGAAGAGTAAATGGTAATAAATATGTAAAGTGTTTCCATAGTATTGGCACAGAATAAGTGTTCAAAACCTCAGCTGTTATCACCATCAGTCCATGAACAGAATGCCAACTGCTGGGTTTTTTATGGATGTATTGGCACAGACCAGCGGTCAGTAAACTGTGGCCCATGGGGCATATCCAGCTTACTGTTTCTGTATGACCCATGAGATAAGAATGGTTTTTACACTTGTACATGGTTCACCAAAAGTAAAAGATAAATATTTCATGATGCAAGAAAATGAAATGAAATTCAGGTTTCAGAGTCCATAAATAAAGTTTTACTAGAATATAGCCATGCTATTTGTTTTGTACTGTCTTACTTCCTACCTTTTTACAGAGTGTTTGCTGACCCCTGGTGTAACTGAACAAACTGGGGCCCATGCACGTGGCACCTCGATATGTGACCCAACAATTAGTGTGGAGGGAAACCAGTTTTATTTACAGGATTCCAACCCTGAGGGGGACCGGGAGCACTCCTGCTCAGAGCCCTGTTCTCCCATGAGACCCAGGACTGCCCTTGCTCCCCACTAGGCCATAAGCCAAAAACATGCCCAGAAGTTCCCCATATCCTTATCTGTTCTTAAGCTGGCTGCACAAACAGGTCTCCATCCCCTCTGGAAGGCACACTCGTGGATTTCAGAATCACTATCCTCTTACCGCAGCTCTCTCCTTCAGGATCTGGGGTATATTGTCCTCAGCCTCAGTGCAGTAGTCCAGGAAACATGTGCTGTGTTACACCGGATCATGGTGAATTCCAGGGGGGCACAGGTCCCAAGAGAGTGGCTTCTCTGTGTGTCCTTTGGAGAAGCAGAAGTCAGCATTCCCGGCATCTCCCACGTATCTGCTTGGTTAGGCAGGTCACTGCAGTTCCCAGCTCCATCAGCTTTGCTGGCATCTCCTTCAGGCAGGCTTCCCAGTGGGTGTCCTCTTTCTTAGTCCAGCTCCTTCCTCACTACAGACTACATGCCTCCTTCCTTACTACACCAGGTTGCATGGCGGAAACCTGACTACAGACTGCATAGCGGCTTGCTGTTTGCTCTCTCAGACCTCATGGCCACATCCCTCACGGCTCCTTCCGGCATGCCTGCCTCCTTCAGAGAAGCAGAAGTAGCTCCTTTCTCCCTACAGACAGCATGCCAGAATCTCTCTTCCTCACTAGCCTGCTTTTTAAATGCTGGCCCAGAGTTTCCTACGTGACCTCGCATCTTTCCCCTCCTACAATGAGCTACTTTTGCCAGTTCCTTGTGTCTTTTACCTGCTTTCAGCTGCCACCTTTAGTCAGGGCAGGAGTATCTGGTGACACAGGAGCCTTTGCCTCCCTGCCCTTCTCACAGGCACTGTATAAACTCCCCGGGTATGGCTACTTCGGGAGCCACTGAATGCTCTTAGAGTCATGTCCACCTTTTGCCCAGGGCAGTAGCACAACTATTAACTTTTTGTTATGCCAAGTATCTTAAGTTCTGTATCATTCACTTCCCCCATCTCCCAACCATGGGCTGTTGGGAATATTTTTGGAGACTTCTGCTCTACACCCTGTTACACTAACATAGACCCAGCAGACCAGGGGCAAATGACTCAGTCAGCTGAACCTCGCAGAACTGGACTATGTCCTCTGCTCACAGCTCTACAGTCAATACATCTCTTTCTTAGAGATTGCTCGGTTACCTTTCTCTGCCTACTAGTCCTCCCCTGGTGCCCCAGAGTACATTTTGGTCAAGCCAGCCTCATATGACTCAATGCACTCACATCTACATTTCTGAACAATGAGGCCAAGTCATTGCAAGAGCATACAGGGGAGCCAGGACAGGGCTGTTTTAAGATTAAAATCGAATAAAATATGCAGACATGTTCTGTAAATGCAACGGATATTATTATTCAGCAAATAATGGTTAAGTGATGCTCTGTAAGGTTCCCATAGATTTTATTCTTTCTGTTTAATAACGTGTGTATGGTCATTTCCTTTAAACCAACATGTCTTATTAGCCAGAATGCTCTCATTTCTGACCAGACCATGTAAGTTTTTAAACCAAGTGAAATCATCCATAAAGTATGTCAAACCCACCCTCAAAATGCAGTTTGAGCTGCCAGCTCTGTTTGTAGGGAAAGTCCTGGAGTAGTAAGTGCCGGAGTAGAAAGGATACTAAGAGCCAGTTCTTCAGTAACTATTATAGGAGACCGGTGTCTGGTAGGGAACATGGATGAGAAAAAGCAGAGAGGAGAAGAGGTGAATGGCATGAGAATCGAAGGATGATTTTACAAAGCAGGGGGCAAGCAAAGCGCCAGGGGAAGCGGGCCAGTGCTGGTCCCAGTGTGCTCTCTGGGTCCCCACAGGACGTGGGAGGATGAGCGGCCTTCCCTGGAGAAGGTGGTAAAGGAAGGGAGGAGAGAGGAGCCGTGGGGAGAAGAGGCCGAGGTTTGGGGTGTTGTTTACTTTTGTGGGGCCCCAGAGGGCATCCTGGGGACGGGTGGTGGGAAATTCCAGGAGCAGTGGGGGCTGAGGTCAGCGGGAGGACAGTGTGAACAATGCAGGGTTGAGGGTAAGAAGACATGTCCTGAGGGGTTTGCATTTTTGGTGGAGACCAAGAGCAACAGGAACCTGAGTCACCCTAGGATTAGCTGGCCCCAAATTCCAAATGAAACACTGGGGTGAGGTTGTTCCTGTCCAGGGGCCAGGGGAGGGCGGGTGTAAGAGCGAGAAGCCTGATGCCCACTGCGAGGGTGGGAGGTGGATGTTGCAGCTGCCGTGAGCCATTCCCTTGTGTAAAAAAATGCTTTAACAAAGTGCCTGCACTCAGGAGTATATGCGTCGATGACTTTGTACTCATTTCCTGGACAAGTTAAATACTATGCAGTTACTCAAAAGCGGAAGAAGAGGCTCAGGTTTCTAACAACATTCTGTCGACATGACTAACGCTGCTCTGGAACGCTCTTCCCCAGGTATCTGAGAGGCTCGCTCTTTTCTTCCCCCAGGTTTTTCTCAGACGGGCTCCTCTTTCCCCTGTCCCTAAAACAACCCTTCTCATTACTTGCTACCATCTCACCCTACTTTATTTCCCTTCATTCCACTTATGTTTACCTGAATGTAAGCACTCTGAGGTCAGGGACTTCCTCGGGTTCTCGGCCCTATTCCCCAATGCCCAGCGCAGGGCCTGACAGAGCAGAAGCTCAGGAAATGTTTGAACACACGGATGCATGGATTGTCGGGTGGGGATGGTGAGCACAGGCAGACGTGTCCGCCGGCCATTCACATGGCCCTCAGGGATACCATCTCTCACTAGAAGCTGTTGCTCTGTGAATCATCCTGTTAGCCCTTGGGCAGTCTCTCTTCACCATGCCTCCTGTAACAAAAGTGAATTGCCTACACTAAAATTCAGTGCCTACACCCTCATTGCCATACCAGTCAGGGCCTCAAGAGAAACCTTTCTGAAGGCAGCGCCTTCCCTGATGTTGTCCTTATCATACTATCATATAAATCATGTGTTTAACTATCAGTCTTCCCACAGTCTCTGGGCTCTTGGGGAGAGAGGATGGCTCTCCCCAGTATGGCAGGGGACAAAGCAGGGGACAAGCAAAGCGCCAGGGGAAGCGGGACAATGCTGGTCCCAGTGTGCTCTCTGGGTCCCCACACATACTATCTGGGCATTGGGGAATAGGGCCGAGAACCCATAATGGGAAATATGGCATTTCCCTCCTACATTGTAGGAGGGAAAAGATGCGAGGTCATGTAGGAAACTCTGGGCCATTGATTGATATTTAGGTTATTGCCTACACTAAAATTCAATGCCTACACCCTCTCAAAATTTTATACAGTTAAATCTGATTGCTAGAAACTCAGCTGTCTGTTTCGACCACTCCCTGCCCCCATTTTGCCCTTCTTACTGCTTTTTTTCTGATGTTGGCTAAGATCTCAGAACCTGAGACTAGAGTCAGAAAACGGGGACCCTCTCATGACCCCATACCAAGACGTGAAGTTTTTAATAACAAAGATAGTGAGCCATCCTCTCTCCCCAAGAGCCCAGAGACTGTGGGAAGACTGGTAGTTAAACATATGATTTATATGATAGTATGATAAGGACAACATCAGGGAAGGCGCTGCCTTCAGAAAGGCTTCCCTTGAGGCCCTGACTGGTATGGCTTAGTTGATTAGATGTTGTCCCACATAGTGAAAGGTCACCAGTTTGATTCCCAGTCAGGGCCACATTTCTAGGTTGTGTGCTTATGAGAGGCAAGCTGTTTCTCGCCCTCCCTTCCCCTCTCTCTTAAAAACAAAAATTTTTTTAAAGATAGGCTTCCCTTGGAATGATATCTGAATATTAAGCTAAAGGCTGGGAAGGATGGGTAGGATTTAGCTAAGCAAAGAAGGGTTGGATAAAACACATATTAGGGAAATTCCCTGAGGCCAGAGAAGGAGCTGAGTGCAGGAAGAACAGGGGGTGGGAACAGTGAGTAAAGCTAGAGACAAACAGACGGGGACATCTGCTCCAACACTGCTTAGCTGTGTGACCCAAGGCAAATTAATTAGCCCATTTGAGGATCACTTATCTTTTTGTGAAAGAGAGTGTAGTAGTATCTAGTGTAGCTTTAAGAAGTAATATAGGTACAATGCTTAGCAAAGGGCCTGCCACTCAGTAAATATTGTTTGTTGTACTCTTGTCCTAGCCAGTACTAGCAAAGTGCCCAGCACATAATAGATGCTCAACAGAAAGTGTGAATGTACTTCAGGCTCCTGAAGGTAGCAGTTCTCTCCCCAGCCACCCAGTTCTTTACCACCAAGAAACCCACTTCCCTTGCTAGAGGCTCAGTCCTTTCCTGGGTCTCAACCCAGAGAGCCTGTCTGCGCCCTGCCAGGCAGGTCAGCCCCCTGGAACTTTTCCCACCACAGGCCATCTGACTTGCCGCTTTCACTTTCGGGGAGCAGCAAAAGTCCCTGAAGAAGCTGTAAAACTGCAAGGCCAGGTCATCTGGGAACAGACTTCATCGGCTGGAGTCCAGATCTGGATGTGGGGTCAGAAGGGGGAGGGATGCTAAGGGATACTTCTGGCGGTGAGAGCAGCTGCAGAACCCAGGTCAGCCCAGGCTCTCTCCAGAGACCTGGTGCTTCCACCGTTCTGTTTCGTGTTTTAATTCAGGCTCAGATGAGCCATACTTTACGTACAGTAATTTATGGGTCCCCTAGCAACAGCACTATTATTTTTTTCCTGAACTTTTCTAAGAAAAAATGAAATCTACAGAGAAGTCGAAGGTTCATAAATACAATGAACGCGTGTAACCCTTCACCTAGATTCTTGAACTGCATTTTGCCACCTTTGCATGCGTCCTCTCATTTCTTCTCTCCGAGTAATTTCTTGTGTTGACAGGAAGTTGCGGACCTGTTGACACCACCTGAAATCTTCACACCTGTCACCTAAGCATGAAGATGTGCTGTGACGTGGCCACAACCCCATTATCATTCTTAGAAAACCTCATAATTCAATGTCATCTAATACTTAGTTCATATGTAAATTTTACACCTGTCCCTAAAACACCTCTATTTTTAAACCCAAGTTGTAATTAAGGTACATACTTTACATTGGGTGCTTTGTCTTTGTCTATATAACCCTGATGGAATCCCTTGTCTTCCTTTGTTTTTCACGACATCGATTTGGTTTTGGTCTCCGAGAATGTTCCATATTGAAAATCTGTCTGATTGTGTTCTCATAGTATTTTCCAGCCAACCATTATTTTTTTAATTATTTGTTTCATTAAAAAATAATACTAGTATGTGCATAGTGAAACAATTTTAGGACTCTAGAAAGATCTAGAATATAAAGTAAAATTCTCTGTTTTCTTCTGCCCACCAGGTCTTTGTCCTGAAGTACATATTGGTAGAAGTTAATAGTGTATCTTTCTAGAAAAATAAGTGCCTTTACTTGCATACGTAGCTATATGTGGCTGTGTTTTACACCGTCTAGCTCCTCTTCAAGCTTACACCCATGTGATTCTATTACAACCATTATTTTTCACCTTGTTTTTTAAACTTAATTTATCTTAGGTAATGTGCCACAACAATACACTCAAGAGTGTTTTTAAACATCTTTTAAACATCTGTGCAGTCTACCAATTATATGGATGTACCATAATTTGAGCCGTCTTCTATTGATTGACATTTAGGTTATTGCCAGGTTGTCTTTTTTCTATTACAAATGATGTTGCAGTAAACATCTTTGAACATACACATGTCATACCTTTGTGATACGGTAAACTCATATAGGAGAAGTGGCTGGGCTATAGGATGTTTGCATCTAAAACTCGGACAGCTCATGGCTTTATCACTTGCATGGTCCCCAGGGGGAGCTGGGCTGCAGTGCTACACACAGAATCTTTTCTGAGTAGCATCCAACCAACCATGATGGAACACCCAACTGTAATGCCCATGAAAACTACGGCAATCCCGTGAATGGGATATGTATCCCGAAAGTAGATTTACAGTTGTGGGTGCATGAAACACAGGGTTTACTCTTGTATTATTTATTTATTTTTCTTATATATTTTTCCATGCAAACAACTGTAAACCTACTTTGCCCACACCTCTGTGCACATGTGTGTGTGTGTGTGTGTGTGTGAAATGCTAAGTCCGAGAAGTTTCAAAGACCCAATTGTGTTCACAGATGCATTTTTTGGAAATGGTTACAAGAATTGGATGAAGTATCTACTTTTTTAAAAAAATTATTTATTTTATTGCATTTCCCCATTACCATCTACTCCCCTTACACTCTCCTCCTCCTTCCCTGCTGCAGTCACCACCTTGTCGTCGGTGTCCAGGAGTCCTTTCTCATTCTTGCTCCATCGTCCACCCCCTATCCTCCCCACCAGCTGACATCCTGCTCTCCATCTATGAGTCTGTCCCCATTTTCCTTGTTAGTTCAGTTTGCTCATTAGATTCCACATATGAGTGAAAGCATATGGTAGTCGTCTTTCTCTGACCTGCTATTTCACTTAGCATAGTGTTCTCCAGGTCCATCCATGCTGTCGCAGAGGGTGAAGTTTCCTGTGTAGTAGCCCTGTTATCACAGGGGATATACTCCAAGACCCCAAGTAGATGCCCGAAACCATGGAAGTACTGACCACTACATATTATTTTTTTCATATACACACATACCTATTATAAAGTTTAATTGACAAACTAGGCACGGTAAGAAATGAACAGCAATAACTAATAATAAATTGAAGCAGTGTACAGCTGTTCTTTGGCGTATCTGAATGGCCAGCATCACTGCTGCTGTGCTTCGCAGCCACCGTTAAGTAAAATAAGGGTGACTTGCACACAGCACTGAGCCAGCATGTCAGTTGCTCTGATATTGAAGAAGACTACCAAGTGACTAATGGCTGGGCAGCCTATACATTGTGGATGCTCTGGACAAAGGGATGACTCATGTCCTGGGTGGGGCAGAGCAGGATGGAGTGAGAGTTCATCATGCTACTCAGAATGGCATGCAATCTAAAATGTGTGCAGTGTTTACCTCTGGAATTTGTCATTTGGTATTTTTGGACTGCAGTTGACCATGGGTAAACTAAAGCTGCAGGAAAACAAAGCACAGATAAGGGGGCCACTGTATTGCTTTAAGAGTTAGAGGATGAACATTCCTGAAATATGAATACTGAAACAATGAACTGGAAACATGGAAGGGTTGCCGAGGAGAGCCTGGGGACATAGACAAATAATATGACTACTGAGAAAGAAACAGTTTCTTATGTCCATGTATATTTCTGACTCCCAATCAGAGCAGAGGGATCGGTAATTCCCATAACTAGACCTTGCCTAGTTGTCAATAACACTGTACCAGAAGAAAACTAGCCAGTTAGTAGAGGGAAGGCTCAAGAAATAAATTTTTGTGATCTTATTTACTCATCTCCACATAACATATATGTTCTTCAGGGTATTGTCACACCTCTTCAAATCAGTAAATTAACTTTGTACAAGGCAATGTTCTATCTATATCCTAGCATAGAGTGCTCTAAGATATGCTAAGGGGCCCTGGCCAGATAGCGCAGTTGGCTAGAGTGCCCTCTCTATAAGCTGAGGTTGCGGGTTCAATCCCCAGTCGGGGCCACATATGATAATCAACTGGTGAATGCATAAGTAAGTGGAACAATACACTGATGTTTCTCTCTCTCTCTACCTTCCGCAATCTCTCTCTAAAATCAGTAAGTAAGAATTTTACAAAAGATATACCATTAAGGGGAAAAGCAAGATGAATTAAAGCATATATTACTATAATTTAAGAAAATATATTCATTGCTTATTTTTTAAAATAATGAGAAAAGTAAATACCAAAACATCGTAAGGCCAATAAGCCTATTAAAATGTACTGAACAGCAGTAGTCATCAAGAAAATGCAAATTACGCCCTGGCTGGTGTGGCTCAGTGGAGTGAGCGCAGGCCTTCAAAGTGAAAGGTCACTGGTTCCGTTCCCAATCAGGGCACATGCCTGAGTTGCAGGCCAGATCTCCAGTTAGGGGTGTGCAAGAGGCAACTGGTCTACGTATCTCTCACACATTGATGTTTACCTCCCTCCATTTCCCTCTCTCTAAAAATAAAATTAATAAATAAATACAATCTTTAAGAATTATTTTTTAAAAGAAAATGGAAAATTACAATTACAATAAAGTAATACCACACACCTACCAGAATGGCTAAAATTAAAAAGACCAAATAAAATACCAACTGCTGGCAAAGATGTGGCTCAATAGTTATGCACTTGGCTTGTAAATGCAACCCTCTAATCTCTGCCTGTATGGTCACATGGCCATCTACTCCCGCAGTCTGTCAGTGTTCAAACATTCCTGCTTTTATAAAGCTGAGTCAGGGTGGGCCTCATTTTAACCCGATTACTTCCATGGGCGTGGACGTTAGGACTGCAACATACTTTTGGGGGGGACACAGTCCAACCAATAATTATCATTAAGGGCAGCTAGTATCACAGAAAGACACTGGACATTATATATTATTGCCCAAGAATTAGAACCAAAGCAGACGAAGTCTAGATCTAATGACCAATTTACAGGAAACGGAGAGAAGAGCATGCTAAAAACAACATAAGTGTATAACTGGCAAGGTCCAGAATGTGGGATATTCTGCAGGACACATGACTTGGTTTCTTCAACAAATACATTGCAAGGAAAAAGCAGAGGGAGAGAAACCTGTAAGTCAGTGGTCCCTCACCTTTTTTGCACCGGTTTTATACAAGACAGTTTTCCACAGATGAGGGGTGGGGGATGATTCAAGCACCTTACATTTAAACTCACCTTCTGCTGTGTGGTGTGATTCCTAACAGGGCCAGCACAGGTCCTCGCCCAGGAGGCTGGGGACCCCTGCTATAAATCATGATGAATGAATAGACCTAGCAACCAAATCCGATGTATAGATCTTATTCGGAAATTTAAATATACACTAGATATTTGATGATATAAAGAAATGATTGATAATTTAAAAAAACACTTTGATATGGTGGTAGTATTTTAAAAAGAGAGTTCTTGGAGGTGGAAACAGGAGGGAGTTGGGGAGGGCTAGGGGGGTAGGCTGGGATGAGAGTAAAAGGCAGAAACCTGTACCTGAACGACAATTAAAATAAAAAAATAAAAAAGAGAGTTCTTAACTTATCAGAATACATACCCTCGTGTGAAATGAAGTGATGTTCGGGAGGTGGAGGGAGAGTGGAGGACGGGTTAGGTATGAACAGAACTAGTCAGTTCGTTAACAAAGCATGGTGTTGGTTACGTGGGGGTTCGCTGTACTACTTTACATGCTGAAATTTTCTAGCATGTGAAACTATGAAACTTAAAAGTGCGGTGTGTGGATTCAGCGTTCCTCAGCGTGGGGCTGCATCAGACCCCGCCTTCTGAAGCCGTCTCCCTCCGCGACCCGCTGACCTCCGCCGTGGGGTGCACTTTCGTGGCACCCCGTGTTTCCTCTTCTCACAAGTGTCTACTGCGGCTGGATTGCTGATGGAGACATTCTGCTGGAAGCTCCTGCCTAGCTGGCGGAAGTTTTTTATATTAGGGCAGAAAGGAATTAAAAAAAAAACAAAACCCTTTTATTATAAAAGTACTGTGTATATAAAATACACAGGGTAAAAAGAAATCCAGAAAAATGCCCAAAAAGTAAGATCTCTCCTCCCACACCAGTCCCCCGCCCCCAGAGTCCGTGTGTTCCCATTTTCTTGTGAATCACTCTTATTTTCTAGGCATATACAAAGGTAAATACAATTCAGACCTTACTGCAAATACTATCTGCAACTTGCTTTTTTTTTTTTAACCCAGCAGTATATATTACAGACCTTTTCGCAGCAGCAAATACAAATCCTCCTCTTTTTTTATTTCACTATAGGAAAATACCATGATTTATTTCAGCCCCAACAGCCGAGCATTTTCTCCCAGTTATTTCGTCTGTCAGATAACGTTTCAACACACCTTGTCCACACATAGAAAAGGAATTTTGTTGAAAGTTCTATCTCCTAAGAAAACCCTCCTCCATCCCCCTCTCTCCCGGGACAGGAAGCGCCCTGGGGTGTGAGACGATCCCGCTGCGCACCCCCGAACCTGGCAGCCGGCGAGCGCTCGCCCGGGCGATCGTGCGCGTACCTGGCGCCCACGGCGCGGCGGACCGAGCGGACAGCTGCCCAGCCGAGGGTGGAGGGTGGCGGGCGCGCCCCAGAGTCCCGTGTGTCAGACGGCCCGGCCGGGGTCAGGCAAAACATCTGGCACCAAGCCATTAGGTAAGTCTGCTGGCTTTGTGGGAGTCTGGGCCTGAGGGGCGTTAAACTCAGTTCTGTTCCCCTGGACGCAGCAACTGTTCAGTTGGTGGAATGTTTGATTTCAAGTTCAGGCACTAAGATGCTAATGCGGCCGAAGCCTCTCCGGATCCTAGTGTCGTCTCTGGAAGGCGGCATGCTGGGTGGGTTGGCAGAGAAAGCTTTCATTTTAGTTGACTCCCATTTTTAAAAGGTGACTTGTCTGTAACCCTCTGGAAGCCCTCTGTGTCAGCAAGGCTTTTCTCTCCTGCGGTGTGGGACTCCATGCGGGCATCTCTTGCCAGAAATGGGAATTTCCTGGCAAGGAAGAGAGGCAATTC